>BRDA01007654.1:23551-43356 GCA_036984385.1 Crenuchus spilurus | reverse complement strand
GATTTCTGGATTTTTTCTTTTAGATTATGTCTCTCACAGTGGACATGTTCAAATACTTTTTTTCCTCACTGTATATAAATAATTATTTTATTATAATTATATATATATATATATATATATATATATATATATATAAATAATACACTTATCATGTATGATTGTGATTGAAACATATTTTATATTCAATACACTTAAAGTGATATTTCAAACATTTTTTTTAATTTAATGTTCATACTGTTTAAAAAGTAATTGACTTAAATTTCCTCAAAATTAAATATTCCTTTTGTTTTGTACACCCATTCTCGAGGTTCCCGGCCGCTATTTATTTTCACACGTTTTCAGGCAGTAGCGCTGTGCGCTGTCACTTTCTGCCTAGTTCACACCACATGATTTGTTTTCCAGTTGCTGATCAGTTAGTTTTTTTTTTTTGTAGATCGCCAACAAAAACCTCTGCTCGGAGTCAAATCGGGGATGGCTCGGGGCTCCCTCAGTCGTGTAGTGTGAACTCTTGAAAGACGCTCACATAGCCGTCGCCGATTGATCACCAGGGAGATATTTGACATGCTGAATATCTGAGATCCAGTCAGCGACTGTGTCAACAGCAGTAACTACCAACAACCACTGCGATCACATAGAGAGAGAAGCACGTGTCTGATGACGTAATCTCTCTGTTATTGTGACTGCACTGCAGAAATGTGATTGATTATGATCAGTGTGATGGACAGATGAAATAACGCTGGCGACAGTATGTATGTAATATAACTGTAACTGTACTGACCTCTCACAGCCTGTGCGCCGGCGATACTGTTCTCTTCTCCTGACAAAACGTGTTTTTGGAGAGCAGCCAGATTAGTCTGCAATTTCCCAAAATGAAAGATTGTGTAGTTCATGACCATGTAGTGTGAAAGCCACAACAACTGAAAGACTTGCGATTACAGCGTAATTATATAAAACGACCAACAACTCAAAAAAAAAAAACAGGCACTAGTGTGACGTGTTTTTAGTTTGTTATGAGTGTTATCAACAAGAAACAAAGCCAGAATGAACAATGAACTTGTGGGTGAATGATTAACGCTTAAGTGGATGCTTAGTTTTCTCAAAAAAAAAAAGTAGCGAGTCACATGGGCAACGGGGCGGAACAAAATTTCCCTGAAAAAATTCACAGATAACCGAATTATACGATAACCGGGACAAAAGACAACCGAGGTTGCACTGCATTCTAATAATGTGAGATAAAAATAATGAGATAATAATAATAATATGAGCTATAAGCCAAACCGATCAATAGTAAAACAAAGAAAAGCTTGAAATATGTTATTTTATATGTAATGAATATAAAATATGACCTTTTAAGAGTTACACCAATAAACTTTTTCACAGTATTGCAATTTTTGACATGACACTGTGTATCACCTGAATTACATCACATAATTCACTTCACATTACAATTGCATATGACTGATATTCTTATACTAAGCATTACTGACTGCTGGCAGGCCATGAAAAGGTTAACAGGTAAGACGGCCAGCTGGTGTGAGATGTTGTGCATTGCAGTAGCTCATGTTTCCATGGAAACCCAAAAGCGAGACCTACAATCTCTCTGACAAAAGTGTCATCTTTACACATTGAATACAGAGTATAAGCAATGCACTGGATACACTCATAAAAATCAATGTTTTCTATTCATTACTCCGTATCGTCTGTATCCAAGGCAGAAAATGTCTTACCATGTCCGAGGGCTTGAAGGGGTTTCCCTGCCCACTGATTCCCCCTGAGATGCTGAAACCAAGACCAGGATTCTTCTCAATCCGAACACAGAACTACAAGCAGGAAGATAAGGCATCATCACTTCTGCAGTACAGCAAAGTATGAATCTGACTGATCCATGACAGTCCTTATTACAGCACTATAATGTGTACAGTAGGCTGTTATGGTCAAATCTGAAATATCAATACTTCTGTTACTTTCTGAAAATCAATCTTCACATGAAACTACTGGTCTTTAACATAAAAACTGTTCATACAATTTTTAGTCTGAATTTGCTGCAAATCGTAGATTTTAATACAACCAGATCAAATAAATAGTTAATTATGTTGGTTTTTTTTGTAAACAAGCTCTTCAAATTAGCAGAAAATGTATTTTATCCATCCACTTAATCCTGATCAGGGTCACAGTTAGTCCCCTACCACTCACCATAAGTAGGGCAGGGCATTACACAATCCTAACAAAGCCCAAGACCACTAAGGCACCAATCCATCACTGGTTGCACATATACAGACAATTTAGAGTACCCAATTCACCTGATCTCCATGTTTTAGACTGTAGAAGGAAATCCACGCAGAAAACATAGAAACCCCACCCAGATGGAGAACCCAAGACCTCAGCCCTGAGATGCGAAAGCTAACCCCCAAGCCACCGTGTCACCCCAAAATGTGTTTTATGATTGAAATATATTAACATATGCTAACAATAGCTAATTTACAGCTGAACACAACAAAAATGTAGCTACTTTTACTAATGTAGCTAGATTTTGTGACACAAGAGGGTGCCCTTCACACAGAAACTGTCTGCTCAGATCTACTTGTTTGGAACATCACTAAAGGATTTCAACCAAAAAAAAATCAACACAACATTTTTCAATGCTTATTCCAAAACGATATGGCACATGGTCTTTATTTCAAGAAAATCTTTAATTTGCAGCTCAAATTGGCAGAAATAACACATTGAGTATAAAGGTTTCAGCTTTCATATGAATACTTTCTTGTTTATGTATCTTTTTTTTTTTTTTTTTTTTTAAGAAACCATCAAATCACTGAATGTAGGAATAGGGGTTGGACCTACTGTCATGTTCAGGCTATTTAAACACCAACAGCAGCCTCTGTGCCACTGCCTACAGCAACTTTCATCATTTTAAAGTTATTTTTTTTAATATTTCAATTTTTGATGTGAAAATAATTTTTTTGAACATATTTCTAAGTGTATTTGTATCAGGTTCCTCTAAAATACAGAGTCTGTCGAGTGTACTGTACTGCTATGTCACATACGGAGACTTACAAGTTCTACCTTCCCACAAAGCACTGAAGAACCTTTTGTGATGGCGATGTTTATATAAGTATAGTATTAGTGAAATGATTAAAATCATATTGATGTGACTTATACACAACTCAGTACATGAAAAAAAATCACAGGGAACCTGTTTTTCTATAGAAAATATTACATTTGATATAATACTCCAGGTCATGGACTGAGACCACTGCTCCAGAGGATTCTGTTAAGTCAGTGGAGCGGTGGAAATGCTAATGGGTTTTGCACTTTATGAACACAAATAGACCAACAGAAATGGTCCAAACATACATCCACATATGTCACAAGTCAGGAACGTTTTGCTCCTCATCACAGGGAGGATGTCTACTAGCACGTAGATTCATTTTACAACACTGGAAACAAGTACAGCCTCCTGCGCTGGTTGGTGAGATTATACAACTTCTCAAATTGGAGGTCCACCTTCCTAGAGTCCATAAATAAATTCTACAGGACTTGTGGACCTTTAATGGACCTCGTCAGTTGGCCTTCTGTTAATTTTAGGTATGACATTTTTGTTGTACTAGCTGCTCTCCTTTTTTCTTGTTTGTGGTGTTGTTTGCTGTTAGTTGTTGTTAGTAGTATGTTAAAATATTTAGCTAGATTAACTGATTGACTGAATGAATGATTGATAGATGATTATTGTGTTTTATTACCTGCTCCTGAAAGCCGTCCATGCTCTTCTGGCCTTTAGTCTGGATGAAACAGCGGGCGCTCTGTGGTCTGGGACTGGTGCTCGTGATAGGCATGGGCAGAGGAGACTGGTACTGCTGGATGGACACCTTGTTCATGGCTCCCTCGTACTGCTGGTCTCGAACCCCTCGATGGGGTGGGGTTGCTGAGGCTGAGGTCACCATCATGCCCTGCTGTTGGTGCGGGTGCTGGATAGCAGCCTGCAGAGAACCACACAAAAACAGAGTAAACTATGAAGGTGCAGTTTGTTGTAAGTAATGTTAACCATAAGAGATCATACAGTAGTGTTCAAAAGCATGGAATTACTCATTAAAACAGCCTTGCAGAACATAACATACAAATCCACTGAAGCTAAGCAGGTCTGGGACTGATCAGTACTTGGATGGGAGACCTTGTATCGGTGTACCATAGAAGGTGCTATTCCTGTGTTCTGTGTGAATCCCAAAGCTCCAGAGCAGTGATGCTGCATGGTGCCATCTTTTGGATGAGATGTAAAACTAAGCTCTGGAAGGTCAGAAAAAGATCCCTCTAAAAGAGATGCTCCAGCTGAATGTCCCACCGGAATGTGGTGGTTGAGGTGAGTCTCTAATGTCTGTCCCAAATATCAAATAACACTGAGCTTCATATTAGCTTGGTTCACTCCTTGGACACCAGTATTGGGACATCTGCTCATTCACAGTATTCCCAGGATTTGATTGCAGCCACAAGAGTGTTAGTGAGGTCAGAATGTTGGATTATCACTACTCCAGCTCTTCCCAAAAGCACTGGATGGAGGACCATCATTCCAAAGAGCACAGCTCAATACTGGAGGAATGTATACCCCTCTAGCCCACACCTGGCATTAGACATGGTGCCATTCTATTGCCAGTACTTCTCTACAGGGACTAGCCAAGCTGTGTGCATTGGTTTCACTATGAGGGCTGTCCACAAACACTGGGACATACAGTGCATGTAGCATCCTTTCTGCAGCAGAAACGTCTTAACGCTATTGAAACCACACTGAACGGTGATTCTAAACTTTTGTACATGTGAGGTGCCAACAAGCATGGCATGCGACAATACATATTGTATAATAATTGGACTTGTTCAGTCTCCTCATTCACGCCGCGAATACGCCTCGGCCTGGAGTGACAGCCTTTAGACATACACAGACTTCGGTTGCTAAGGAGATGAAGGAAGAGCGGAGCGCAGTGCAAATGAATCACAGCAGCAGCTACTAATTAACCCTGACATTTCACAACATTAACATGGCAATCATGGCTAGATTGAGATGCATGTCCAGGAGAGAGCCACTTTAGTAGTGCAGGGAACTCAAAAGTGGAACAAGGAGGAGTGTACTAGTGAAGGGCGATAGGCGTATCTCCAAGACGTTCCGTGGGAGCAAGAATAATAAAAGTGTAATGACATCAAAACAAATGTGGCGACTCATCTCGGGCTTCTCATGAAGAGAAACAGCAGGGCTGGTTTATTTTTAGGCCGAGGCATGTTTGCCTTGCCAGTTTTTCTTCACGTTACTGCATTCAGCTGCACAGCAACTGACAAACGTGCACTTTCACGAGTTCCAGCGATGACAGGTGTGGTTTAAAAACAGCACAAATTCATTAAAAGGCAAGTTCACTCACAATGCGCTTTGATAAACAACAATGGCAGAAAGAAAAAGCTTTTTTTATACATGGTTCTTGTAAAAAAAATACACTAAAGGACTGGGCACGCGTTGCTCATTTCCTATTAAGACTGAAGCATTTGGCAACCATCCTAAAATCCTCTCAGCCCTTCATTTCGTTACAGCACCGAGTGCACCTGTCCCACGTAATTAAAGTTCAGCCGAAACAGAGGATGATGTTGATGAATGAGAAATTTCAGTCTCTCAGTCAAGGAGATAAAAGGATGGGACTAATGTCATTTACACGAGTCATAGACATGTACCTTTTTGATGATATTCAGGTTCTCTGGAGGTACATCTCTTCGCCCCAGTGAGTACGGGGCCCACTGAGCCGTTGGAGAGACCACCTCTTGGCCATTATCTAAAATATTGCTCTGTTGCGAGGGGGTCTGGAAAGAGATGATTGAAGGGCATGGCTGCTCAGAACCCAAACCTCATAGGACACAGCATGTTATGTTTCTACGGTTAAGTATCAGTAAAAAATCAAATAAAGGTCAAATAAAAGCATATAACCACTGTTTTGGTCCTAATTATTTTATTTTGGTTCCTTTTCTCTTTGATATGAAATGATGCTTTGTAGAGAAACCCAAGATTTTCCTACAGTGGTGGTGAAAAGGACCAGGGGTCTCACAGTCTACTGTGTATAAAACTCATTGGTGATCCCTGTCACTTCCCTCGGTGCTCCTGTGTTCACTATACAGGTTAACTGGTCCACTGTGGTGTGTTGATGGCTCTGTATCACTTGCTGGAGTCATTTCCCTCAGGCACCACTGTTATGCCATTGGAAGGCACTCAATGTACCAGAAGCCCATTCTCTGTACATCTTTACTATGGTGGGTCTACAGCATCCCACACATTTAGCAGTTTACCACCTTTCCCCCAGTACCCTATTATCATGCCCTTTTGGACATCAGTCAAATCACATCCTTTGCCCAGGAGGATTGTTTTGTACTCTGCTACAACTGATTGGTGTGCTCGCTTATTTATATAAGCAGCAAATCCCGTCACATGACTTTTATGACTTCCCAGGCTGAGTGGTCATAATTTTTAAATTTTTTTTTATTTATTTCGACTTTGAGTTTGTACCTTTCAGCTTAGAATCTCTTCAGACGTCTGGTTACTATCACCACCACTGTGAAAAATACTCTATGCATTTCTACAGGAGTAGACTTTGTTTACCTTTTATTTCTTATTCTTTTGGGAATTTTGAAAAATGATGTTAATAGCTGAATAATAAGCCTAAGGTTTAAGAGGTAAAATACACCATATGGACAAAAGTATTGGGACACCCACATATTACACCAACTGGAGCTTTTAAGAAATCCATTCATCCAAAATCTTGGTCGCGGTGAGTCCCAGACCCCTTCACTGGGCATGGAGCAGGGCATTACACACTATCCTGCTTTTAAGACATACCATTCTCTCTCTTTTTTTTTTTCCCCAATTTTCTCCCCTTCCCAATGTGGTAGTAGCCAATTAACCCATCCCATCCATTAGGACTCTCCCCATCACTTTTGCACTGTCCCTGACTCTAGGAGGGTGAAGACATGCACACACCTCCTCCGTTGCATGTGATGTGGCCACCACCTCTTTTCAAACTACCGCTGATACACCGTCACTGGGGAGCCAACGTGCTCGGAGGAAAGCTCAGGGTTCCCAGCTCCGAATGGACCAAAGACATACCATTCTAAATCTATAGGTATTCATATGGAAACCTTCAGCACTCAGTGACCTCACTGTGTAACGTTATGTGTTCCTAAACGCTTCCACTTTTCAATAATGTGTTGCGACAGTGGCAGTGAGCTCTTTAGTGACCCTTTCTTTCAGAAATGTTTGTAAAAGCTTGATTTTATTCACATTTTAGCAGTGGGCCTGAATGAAACACCTGAACTCAATGATTAAGATGTGTGTCTCAGTACTTTTGTTCATAGTATATCTACACCAAGGGCTTTATTTGCTGTTGACATCATGAGTAAGACAATAAGGCCTTTCATTATCATATGCCAGTGTCTTGCACTGTACAGTGGCAACAGAGGAGGACTGTAGCCCACAGAGCAAACACAAAGACTGCAGACATGCAACACAGACACCTGAATATAATCACACAACACTGAGAGACAGGGCCTTGCCGGGAAGATAACGTGACGTGTTCAAGAGTGAAATATGAATAAATATGACCTGACTGTCACTAGCTTTAGGGCGATTCCAATTAATATTTCACTTCAAAGTTACTGGGACTGGCTATAAGGTACTGACTTGTGCCAAAAAGTTACATTTTGTTTGTAATCTTTCGAAGCAGAAACTGATTTCAAAAAGCGATTCTCCAAAAATGGACATATGATACAATTTTAATGCTACACTCAATGCTGATGATACGTTTTTTATATACTCACATTTGGTAGAGGTAGCCAGTGAGTTGTTTGGTTTTCATGCTTTGTGTTATTGTAAAAGTTTATTGTCATGCTTCTGCCGGCATGCGGTGCAGCATAGCCTCCAGAGTACAGCATGCCGAAGTTTACTGTGTTGTGCTTAAGGACAGCGCTCTGATTGAAGGGAAACAACCACATGACATGAGTGAATGGGTGTGCCACACAGAAAGTCAAAGGCTGCTGCTGGGGGGAGGGTACACTGGACTGCACCACACATACTGCGTAGCTGCAACAGAGTGAAGAAGCTTGACCAACAGAACAACAACAATACAGTACAACGTTACCGCCAACGCAGTGAGACACAGTGGTCACATTCATATAATAATAACAATAACGACAGTGTGCGACTAAGATTAGTGGACACAAGACTGTGTACACAGAAAACTTAACATCATCTGTTAGCCACACAGTTACACTTCATATGAAATGTCATATCTAAGGTCATAGAACACCTTAGGAGTTAAATATCACTAGCAATGAATGAAGTTATTTCACTTACTGTCTCGCCGTTGATTGCTCATTATATGATTTTGTAAGGCCAAGCTTTGTCAGAAGATTTAAGCACTCAAGAAGTGGTCTAAACTTTTTCGTTGGCAAGAAGTTAGCATGTGTCAAATTATTCATCGCAGCTCATTTACTTACCCGGTCTAGCCGTTTTGCCTCTATGTGTCGTAGGAGCTGTTGCCTCCAGTCCACCGGCATTTTGGAAGCCATATCCTCTGGTTTCGGGGGCATAGGTCTCAACTTTGTCTCGCCGTCAGGGCTCTTCTCAGTGCACGTACTAAGATTATAATCTGAAGGCATTTTCTCCAGCAGGGCAGCCATGGTGGGCCGGGCAGACACTGGTCGAGCCTGAGATGCCCCATATGTCTCTGTGCTGTAGCTCCGGGCAGACAAGGGGCGACGTTGAGTCAGACTCTTCGTGGGGTATCCCATAATGGGCTTTTTAGGTTCTTGGTAAGACGAGTATTCCTCTTCATACCTACCGTTCCTCTTGTGGAACTGAGTGTCTGCCATTGTGGACAGGCTATTCTGGTGTTCCAGCATGCCTTTGAGCTGTTGGGGTCTATTGTAGTGCTCTGCCAATTGGTGTTCCTGTGCTTCCGCTACCCTGCGGAACAGCGCCATCTCTGTAGAACTTACCAGAGAGTCTGCTCGCCGCAGGAAGCCTGGACGAGAGCGCTGGGGTTGGACAGAATACTGTGACGTGATTGCATCATCAGTGACCGATGGCTGAGGAAACGAAAACATTTGATCACTTGGCTGGTAGCCCCGGTAGCCTCGTGGGCTAACAAGCTCCTTTGGCAGTGTCTTGCCTGGTTGATTCACATATTCCGGGGTGTTGGGGAACGGTGGAGGGACTCTCCTTTCAGGTTTCAAAACATCCATGGCTCCTTGAGGGTTGAAGCTTTGGTCAAATTGGTAAACTTTCTTCGGGATAGCAGGTTTCTGCTGTTGAGAATTTTTATTTGTGCCATAGCAATCAAGATCATCGTCTAGCATGGGAGCAGACTGGCTCCTAGACATGCTCTGCTCCATAGGTCCTGGAAGGTCTGCTCTGTCCACACTTCCCTGATTCTCTATGCTAGAGCTGTAGCTGTCCAAAGGAATGCTGTACACCTTGTACGACCCAATATCGATTTCATCTATGCTCTGGGATTTCTTGAATTTGGCTTTGACCTCCTTCATCATTGGTGAAAGTCTCTCAGAGCTCTTGCTTATGACCAGGGTGGTGCCCTTATTTGGTTCTTTACGACCCTGAACGTGTGTAAAGATGTTGGGCTGACCGTGCCCTGTCCCTGAGTCTCTGGAATCCAGGAAGCCCCAGGCTCCTGTAGAGGGGAAAGTGCCAGGTAGTTCACCCATCTCCTGCTCAAAGTCCTTGCGGTCAGGGTTGGGACTATTTGCTGGTGTGATTTCCAGCTTGGAGGGGAAAGCCGTGCGGTCCTCGAAAGGGCTTGGAGTCCTTGTCCAGTTCTGCCAGGGGTTTGGGGGAGGAGGAGGAGGCACTTCAGTGTCAGGGGTGTTGCGGTAAGTGTGTGCCGACTGCTCCAGCTCTAACGGGACCCCCATAATGCGCTCCTGTCTCATGAGAGGCCGTCTGCCATGCGAGGTTGAGGCGCTGCGAGGCTTCGTGCCTAGCATGGGGTTTCCACTACTGCCACTGGGAGTCTCAAGAGGTGTCTCCTCCGCTACAAACCCTGTGTTGTCATAGTGGGGGGCATCGTTCCAGCTGTCAAAGGTGTCACTGAGTGGCCGCCTCTCACCTCGCTGCTGCAGGGTGCTGGAGGGCGGCGTCTCTCTCTGACTGAGCAAAGGCTTGCTCTCTATTGGCTTTGGAAAAGATTGAGCCAGCCTGAATGAAGAAAAAAAGAGGATGAAAGGAGCAAGACTCCTAAAAGCAACTTTGGTGAGATTTTAGGGAAGAGTCCATAATGTAATGGGCTGTTGAAGAGACGACTTAAGAGGGATAATATATTTTCTTTGCATCTTCATGATGAAACATTCTCGTTTGCCCCTTAATGTTATAACTATCATCTGTGATCTTATCTCTAGATTTGGTGAACATACCAGTGACCTAATTAGTTATCAGCACAGTTTATTAAGGCAGTGAATTTGTCTCTTTGGGATATTATACAGCATTTAGTTGCAAAAAGAGTTAGTTCCAAATTCTTGAGAAGTCAATACTTCTACCCAGAAAACATCAGTGGAGTTCTAGTTGCATTTTAATGAGTATCAGTAGAAGACTTGTCCTGTTGACCTTGGCACTGTGTGAGAGAGCCATGGCAATGGAAGCACTGCTGAGCACCCTTAGTTTCTTAGACATGCACGTTTAAAAGAGATAAAAGCCATCTTGAGTACTCTACTGACAACCACACTGCCATTTTGTGGGTTAGCATCCACTTGATGTTAATTGATATATTGCATGATTCTTGAGCATCTGTTACCTAATAAAGGGATCAAAAGCAGAATATAAAACCCCCGCGAAGAGAACGATCAAAGCATTTTATAGCTGATGTGGCATAGTAAGATATGAACAAGATAGGATTTGATACTTGCACTTGCAGCTGAGCAATCTGTACTTCAAAGCAATTCTCTTTCTGTAAATGAGCCTCTCTTTCAGAGTATTGCAAAGATACTGAATATTTGACTAATTTCATTTTTAAGCTGTTTGGAATGGATGCCTAGATCCTTTGATTTTGGCTGCTAAAAATAAAACCTGGCTTGTTGTACTGCTGTTGTTTTTCATTACCATGTGCTTTACATCACCTGTTCTTAACTTGTCACTGCATATACAGTATGTTCTGTACTTTTAGACACATTGTCTATATTATTTATCCCTTATTACAGTTGAATGTATACTATGCAATGTGAATGTATACTATGCATACTATTTGTCCACTGTGTGTTATACTTTCTATTCTTCTTATCTAATAGTAGAGAGTGATATCAATATCTGGAAACAAATTCCTTGTTTGTATCAACATACGTGGCAAAAAAATCTGATTCTGATTGCTTTTAGCCTAAATAGCATCTCTTTTTTTGCCAATTTTATCCCCTTCCCAAATATAATAGTGGCAAGTTAGCCCATCCCATCCATTAGGACTCTCCCCATCACTTTGCACTGTCCCTGACTCTAGGAGGGTGAAGACAAGTACACGCCTCCTCCGTTGCGTGTGATACAGCCACCGCCTCTTTTTGAACTACCGCTGATACACCGTCACTGGGGAGCCAACACGCTCGGAGGAAAGCGCAGGGTTCCCAGCTTTGAATGGACCAATCAGTAGACGCCTGAGCCAGCGGAGAAAGAGCGCCATCTACCCTCATAGGGAGCCCATTTTTGCCCTCTTGGGCCCTCGCTGTTGATGCTAAAGAGCATGACCGGGATTCAAACTCATAGCAAACTCCTCTGGTCATAGTGTCAGCATCTTAGCCTGCTGAGCCACTCGGGGCCCTAAATAGCATCTTTTTAAGAGAATATGTACATCTATAAATGGAGGTTTTGACATGTTTTAATGGGATTGATTCACTGTGTTAAACAAAGGATTTGTTTCAGGATTGTGTTACACGTCCTAGCATCACTTTCAGGCCACCACAAAGTCAATAACTAAGAAACGTAAATGAACATATAAGCTGTCATGTCCTTGAATTATGCAGATTTGCTATTGGTTAATATAAATGAATGCTGGCAGCCATGAAATCTGTCAATCAATCGTTTCCAACCTGTTAGTCCAGTGAGTCTGCGATGGTCCCTCTTTGGCAGCACTCTGCAGGGAAGTGACATTGCCAGGAGGGTTGGAGGACCCAGAGGAACCCTGTGAGGGCGAGTAGTCGGAGTAGGTGGCGGAGGATCCGCTGTTGTTCAAGCAGTGCATTTTATCTGGGTCTGAGTCATCTGTGGATTCTGAATGACCAAAACCAATGAGAGAAAACTCATAACTCAAACGTGTTGGACACAATGAGCTGTAGTGGATGCATGAAGAGGATTCAAATGGACAAAACGGCCTCTATTCCCAATTGCAATGGCAACATAAACATGTCAAGCACTTTGTCATGACAGAAATTATAATTATTCTGTTTGACCTGGCATTTAATTTGAATGACTGAAGGCCAATGGGACATCACAGATGCCTTTGACATGGTAATTCCGAACACTTTCCTTGTTGTCTTGCTCCTGTGTTCAGTGTAGTAGAAATTGAGATTGCACACTGCTCCACTGTGGCGCATCAACTGCTCTGCACAACTTGTTGGGAGTCATTCTCTGGCATACATGGCCTGTGTTTACTATAGCAGCTCTAGATCATCCCATGATGATAGCAGTTTCTGAGACGCCCAGTATTCTATTATCATGCCCTACTGGACATCAAATTAATTCCTTTGCCCATGGTGATCGTTTTGCATTTTACTACAACTGACTGGTGTGCTCGCTTATTTATACATGCAGCAAACCCCATCACACGGCATCTGTGATGTCCCAGGCCAAGTTCATTCCAAACTATGACTGTGTGTGTATATATATATATATATATATATATATATATATATATATATATATATATATACACACACACACACACACTGCATATACATGTATACTGTACGTGTTGTGTGTGTATATATATATATATATATATATATATATATATATATGTATATATATATGTATATGTGTGTGTGTGTGTGTGTGTGTGTGTGTGTTAGGTATAAGGTCCTGAAGTAAGAGGTAGAATCAAAATGTAATAATAATCCATAAGGACATAAAAGCCACACCACATGTCTACACGCTTTGGATCCCCGCCACCGTACCTTTTTTGTCCTTTCCCAGCAACACAACCTTTGGCTTGTACATGGGGGGCTCCACCAGAGTTGGCCTCATGTCTGAAATTCGGATATCATTAGGAGAGCCTCCCATGGAATCCTGGAACAATAAAAGAAAGAGTCTTAAAACTATTCCCCAACAACTGACCTAGCACAAGGACTTTGATTTGTTATGGCTCAAGGAAGGTGTTCCTATATTACTTGATATAAACATTCAAACATCCCATAATGGTGCTCAACTGAATTGACTGCTCATATGGTTCTGATCTAGAATGTCATCAAAATTGTATAAAGTGTTCAAAATGTCAAATATCAAAGATAAACAAGGTGAAAAGATCAGTTACTTTAATGACTGTTTTAAATGGGAGCTTGGGGGATTTCATGGCTGCCATTAACACAGTCAGTGTAAATCTATTTACTAGCAAATCTGATCAAGGTTACATTCTCTTATTTGCAGCATGTACTCATATGATACTGTTAAGACAGTAGTTATGTTGTTTTCAATAGTAGGTCAATTAGCTGGAAATGTTTTCGCAAAGGTGAAAGTCGTGCAGAAACGTGAGACTTTCTCAGCTGGCTAAAATGTGGGTGTAAATGATATTTATATGCATCAGTTCTGCTTAAGTGTGTTGCTTATATATACAAACTCAATGCAAAAAAACAACCTTTGATTCACATTAAAAAAAGGTAAAACATACAAATACTTATTGACATGGCACTCTCTGTATGCTAGCTGTAGCTAAGACCATAGAGAAACCAAACCTGTCGTTTTTCAGAGGTCCTGACTTATGAATATATTCTTTAAAGAACTTTTAATGAGCAAACTGAACACATATGATTTAATAAAACCTTGGAAACAATGAGTCACGAGAACAACTTTCCATTTTCTTTAGTACTGCAGCTTAAAAAGGGATCAATCCAAAGTCAAAACAGCAATTAAGGATATTGTGTCATTTCGTTTTAATGACTTATTTCTGGGGCTGTTATGTTCATGCTTTTGAAACACACATAACCAACCTGAATTCATCTGACTAGTGATAGCTCTGAAACAAATGTACTCAGCTGTTCTCTTATCTGCAAATGGTAGCTGATCCTGGTTGATCTCAAGCTATGTGACTAATGTAGCTAGGAAGTCATGGAAACCTATACACCACCCTGAAAAAGGTCATTTAGCTAGCATAGCTAAAACAGTACTCAATGGCTACGTTCACATTACAAGCCACATTCCTCAAACCCGATTTTTTGCTCAGATCAGATTTAACTATCTTGATGGTTCACATTCACAAAAATGAGCTGTATCTGTCTGTAAAGTGAACAAATCTGTCCCTGAAACGGCTCGCATGCGCACACTGAAACGTCTATACACGCCTTCAACGCCAACAGCAAAGCGTCATATTTGTGCTGGGTTGCCAGGTTTGCAAAAATAAAGTCGATAGTAACACTTCAGAGTTGGTGGTTTGCAGGTTTTTGCACTAAATCAAAGAAAAGATATGGAATGAGAAACAAAAATGTGACAAAGATTTACGTGTTAAAGGTCACTGTGTCACTTGGGATAGTTTCCGTTTTTGTAGCTTGACTTTCTTTTACAAAATCGGTAGGATATTCTGGGGGATCTGGCAACCCAGAATTTGTGAGCCCACTGATTTTTAGTAAAACAGATGTGTTAGTCAGTGTTGCCAAGTCCGCTTTTTATAAGCGACTTTGGGATTGTTTTTTTTTTTTTAAGTCGTTTGCAAATCCCGTGAGTCGCGGGTTGTGTTTTTTTGGGCTTGTTTTTGAATGTGAAGTTGCCTATTTGGGCTTGGCTTTTTTTCCGAGTGAAACTCTTATCTCCCAGCTCCCAGCCTGCCACACATCAATCAATGCTGTAGACCATCTTGGAGAACTCATTGGATCCACTTTGACGGACAACGATATCAAAATACACCAAACAAAATGCACTGCATTAATAAATCATGCTGTTACATATGCAAAATGCACTTTTATTTTGATCAGAGCTTAAAAGATTTTAAGTTATTCAAAGAATTTAAGTTTTTCAAAGAATTTATTAAATAAATTAAGTTATTCCGAATTTTTATATTAAAAGTGTTTAGCATAATTTTGGTGTTGTTTATGTATAATGTCATAATAAATGTTTACCTTTATACTGTTTAAAAGCGTCCTCTGTTTTACAGAATGTGGTGGGTTGCCAGTTAGGCTTATTTTTTTGGGCTTGTTTTCATAGAGCTGGTTGCTTGTTTCTATCGCGAGATCTGGCAACACTGGTGTTAGTAGCTGATGTGTGATGGTGTTTAGCTCAGGAGGACAGTTAACAGGTGCTGGACTGTACATGATCAGGTGAAGAAGGTGAATAAATACCAGCTGGCTGCTTTTGCTGTTTTTACAGCGACGTGAGTAAACGAGAGAAGCCAACGCTGCCTCACACACTACACACATGTACAAGCAAAAAGACATGAAATTTGATTGGTTACAAGTCACATGTTCACAGATCTGATACGTATCTGATCTAGAACCACATATGAAAGTGACTCACATCTGATTATAAAATATGAGATCTGACACGTCCACACAGCCCTGAAAACATCAGATCTGAGCCACATTAAGACAAAAGATCAGATTTGAGTCACTTCAGCCTGGTAATGTGAACGTAGGCATATGAAAGCATGTAGTTCCTAATACTACTAAATATTGAGAAAAGCATTATCAGCACACACAAATCCATGCAAAAATCTTTTAATATGTTTAGAGCTCTTCAATGCATAAACAAACAAATTAGTCACCTTGCGTGTTTAAGGTGGTATTAATTTCAGGCTCCTACATATGGCATCGCATGTTGATAATGGGACTTTAAATGTCTGTGGGGTGAGAGACAGGATTCATAGATTTCAAGGGTGAAGGCCTCTCACATACTCTCATGTATGCAGGTCTCTGTGGAGCATTCGTTCACAAATTGGTTTTGAAGGACCATCCATCAGTTTCACAGTTCTGAGAATAAATACTGGGATGTTTGCTACTGCTGGTAGACCTGTATGACTGTGCAATTCAATACACCTGCAAATTCAGCTACTTCCTTCACACTCTGGCTTCTGGCACCAAAATGCAGTCACTTATTTTTACCAATCATTAACATCTGCTTTGTGTGTACACATCGAATGATGCATTCACTGCACTGCACCACCGCTTCTCAATCTGAATTCTGTCACACACCCCGAATGTATTTATAGCCCGATCATCCTCGTGCAGCGCCATCTGCAGAAGCCTGAAGTTACTACCACCTTAAACACACAAACTGACAATTTTTTATTCTCTTGCTATATGCATTTCTTTAGTATACTGTTTGGTTTTGGAGGCGTTTAATGCCACTTTGTGTACACTGTCTTTAATTTGTAGTTCTTTAAACCAAAGACTACAACTCCCATGTGTAGCTGAACTGTGTGTTCAAGTGCTGTTTCTAACTCTCTAGCATTTGTTTACTATCTATTTATGTCTCAAAGAAGGACCAAAAACTTGTAAGAGATCTTTTTTTGCACAAATGTGACTGTGGTACTAAAGCCCAGGTGATGCAAGTTATTTTGTAGACAGGCCTCTCATGTGAGGATGCTTTTTTTTCCCAACATTCAGTTCCATTTTTTTTTTAGTTTGATACATTTTGGTGAAGCAAAACTGAGAGCATTTGACTTTTTTCCACTTTGTTTGTCTGAGGTTAACTTCCTCTACTCTGTGAAAGCTCATGTCAGATCCCTGTAGAGCACATCAGGCGTTTGGCTCACAGCTGTGTGTTCAGATCACTCTCTCCCAGCCCCTGCTGCTGCACGTTGGCATAAGCAGCTGCAGAGCAGGACAGAACCGGCACCATCTGATCACCTCAACCACTCAAAAACATCCCTACACTCTCAATTCGGGCCATCTCTCTCCATTTCTCATCCCCCTTTATATGCCCGTTCACTCATCCTGTCTGACTCTGCCTTGCTTTTTCATAGCATGCCAAAGCAGTATCAATATTTCAGTAAGCTCTCAGTGACTGTGGGCAAATGAAAATGGTAAGTGCAATGTTACTGAGAAATATTCAATCAACTCTGTACAAAAAAATGCCATGAAAAGGCATTTGATGTGCTCGCCATGTCATCAAACAAGCTCATTTCACCTCTTATAAGTTACAGTGTGAACTAATCAAATTTTTAGTGATTCACATACATCAAAAAATGTGAAAATCGTGAAAAAGTTCATTTGTGTACATCATTTAACTCGTATTTTAGAATTGTCACATGTAAACATGCATGTCACAGTACATGTGACATATTATAAGCCTTTTTTTGTTTTAGTGTTGACCAGTATTGCTTATAGCTCATAAAAATAAAAAAATATATAAAAATATTTCATAAGATCAAACAAAAACGAGAAACGTCCAGCTTTTGACTGGTATGTTCATTTATCCTCTCAGCTGGTTGGTGCTCCTTTACCAAAAATTACTGCATCAATGCGGTGTGGCATGAAGGCAATCAGCTTTTTCACAATACTTTTTTATTTTTTTGTATATATTTTTATCATTTTTGCCAATTTTTTCCCCTTGCCAATGTAGTAGTAAACAATTAACCCACCCCATCCACTAGGGGGCTCTCCCCATCACTTTGCACTGTCCCTGACTCTAGGAGGGTGAAGACATGCACACGCCTCCATCGTTACATGTGATACAGCCACCTTCTCTTTTCAAACTACCGCTGATACACCGTCACTGTGAAGCCAACGCGCTCGGAGGAAAGCGCAGGGTTCCCAGCTCTGAATGGACCAATCAGTAGACGCCTGAGCCAGCGGACATTGCAATGTGAGAGTGATGGAGGGAGAGAGAGCGCCATCTACCCACCCAGAGAGAGCACTGCCAATTTTTGCTCTCTTGAGCCCCGGCTGTTGATGGCAAACAGCATGACCGGGATTCAAACTCATGATCCTCTGGTCATAGTGTCAGCATCTTAGCCTGCTGAGCCACTCGGGGCCCTAATTACTCTAAGTTTTGATGTTGGACTGTATATTCAGGTTTAAAATTATTTTTTGTGGTGAGGATTTTTCTTAAAACCCAAATAAAAACTGTTATTAGCTTTAATTTCACCCTCAAGTAGGGTTTTTTCAATGCCTGCCATGCCAGCAATTTAACAAAAAGATCTCCAGGCTTCCACCATAAGCCCCTCCAAGTCCCTCTCACATAGGATGCACCCAGATGCCTTGTGGTACACCGTCGCACAGGTGGTGCACTCTTAACAAGTGCCACAAAGCGTTCTCTGCACAAAGCCATAGAATAAACACTTGGATCATTCTTCAGAGAACCATTTTTGGAAGGTATACCAGCTTTCCAGATTCTAGGATGAACCCTTAAACTGGTAAAGGTTAGACTCACATCTCTTTTATGTTCTTCTGTGACAGCGTTTGGGGAACTGAAGGCCAGTGTTCAGCACAGTTTGGTGGTTTCTAAACCTGACACAACTAAACCTGGTCAATTTGTAAATTTGAATCAGGTGTGTTTGATCAGGAAGATCTCCAGACTGTGCAGGAATCCACCCTTGTTCTATGGCATCACTCAAGGAACCCTTTGCAGCACCTTTATTTTGAAGTTCAGAAGTGAAGGCCAGTTAAAAAGTAGTTTTTCAGTTGTTTTAGTCATCAGACTATTAACTAAACACTATATACTTCAATTTCATGTGAATATACGTATATTCTTTAACCATATATACAGTGTGTATATTTTCTTATTTCTACCCCTTAAAATGGGCAAATCAGATCACTTTCTGTTTGATCCGTCATATTGGCCTTGCAGGCAGTTAAAAGTCACCCCACCGGTGATTGACAGCTGTCTGGTCTCTCAGCCACTTACTATGAGGCAGAAACACGAAGAGGAAGTAACGGCCAGGCTCGTATTCTCTGGCTGTTGAGGCTTGGGAACGACGCGATGTAAAGAAATCTAAGCAAAACAAACATACATACATACAAACAAACAAACAAACAAACAAAATGGAGGATTTTCATGGTCTAGAAAGAAAAGAATGTGTAAGAAGCATGAGGTCATGGCATCAGTGCCCCCAAGGTCTCATTAACCCTATACGGGCATTACATAGATTTGGCTACAGGGTCTCTGAGACTGTGGGTAGTAGCAGTGTTGAGGCCATACCAAGCTGTAATGGACACAGTACGCCACACAACTGTGCTATTCTACACAGATAGCTATTGCAGAAAGCATAGGAAAGCCTGGAATAAATGTGAATGGACATGAGTTGCTGTGTTCACACAGTTCCCTGTTGCAAGCCTCCTGAAATTAATCAATACAGACCCTATAAAGTCAACCTTTGATTTTTCCAGATGGTATGTTTTCATTAACTTTAGGATATATTGATGTTTTAGGTCCCTCAGGAGGTCAGAGCAGTTCTCATTCCCCATCATGAGCCAATATGACGGGTTTTAAATCAACTGTATATGAGCAATGTCAGTGTAAACAAAGCAACAAAAGCTTTTCTCCAGTTTGGACTTCTTGTTCTAACGACTACAGTCATGGCCGAAAGTGTTGGCACCCCTGAATTTTTTCCAGAAAATGAAGTATTTCTCCCAGAAAATTATTGCAATTACACATGTTTTGT
>BRDA01007654.1:12609-23451 GCA_036984385.1 Crenuchus spilurus | reverse complement strand
TATATATGGGGTGTTTTGGAGATACTAGTACTAGTACAAGCTATTTTAGATGCACAAATTTGATTAATTTAACATGTTCTGGGGAAAAGAAATGAAATGTATTAATTAATACTGTTTGACATCGTTTTAAATTTAAGAGAAAAACATACTTTGCACCGTCGTTTATTACACATGAATGACTATAGAACTGGAAAATCTTGAAGGAGTACTGGAGTGCCATCTGGTGGAGGTTTGGGAAGAGCACCTGCTTCTTTACCAATTTTTTTATGACAAAAATAAATGAAAAATAATATTATATTTATAAATAATAATTATCTATAATATATAATTATATAATTATATATAATAATTTATAAAATAATTATTATGAAATAAACAGTAAGAAATAAATATATGCATGAAATATCAAATGTGAGAAATGAATCAATTAATGTTGCACTTCTGCAATTAATTCTTCTGAAATGCTGAACATCTATGAAAACGTTTCCTGAATGTTCTGAGTTTTTTAATCTCTAAATCATTAAATCAACTAAATATGTATGTGTACAACCTCCACACACACTATATTTCTGACATTCATGTTCCTTAACGTTTCCCTGCTTAACAACCTCTATAACAAAAAGGCTGCTGCTACGAAAAAAATGTTACTGATCAATATATCTGTGTTTTTTAACGTCTCGTCTTTTTTAGATTATGCAACTTGTGACTTTTTAGACTAAAAACTCAAAATAAAATAATTGATATCTACTTTTAATATGGCTATTACATCGTTTGATTCTACTTCCGCTCATGCTTTCGCTTAGTTGCATCATTTCCGTGTGTCCGCTCCTTCTTCGGTATCCCGGTGCAGAGCTCCGCGTGTAAGTTCTGCTGTTTAAAAAACACTCTGCCTTTTATTTCTGTTAGAAACTGCTGATACAGTTTTAACACCGTAATTACAGTCTTACTTTAAACATGTCATGCAGAAGTTTGAATGTGTATTATGTCTGAATTTCATTGACATGAACTGTAGAGCTGGCCGGCGAAGCTGAGTTTGACTGAGAATGTCAAAAATCTAAATAGTGTAATAGTGCCAGTTTACATCGGTCTGTGTTGTGTAGTTATAAAGCGACTCAAAACCCTGCATTAGCGGACAATACTTTGTTGTTTATTGTGTTTTACCTCTAGAAATGTCTTTTAATGAGTTGACATTTCAGTTTAGCGTACTTAGACATGTAAACAGTTGGGAAAACCGTTGGGAAACGTTTCTCTGCATTTAACCCATCCTGAGGGTTTATACATACACTAGGGGCAGCAAGCTAACCCTGCTGCAGCACCTGCGGAGCAGGTGGGGTTTAGGTGCCTTGCTCAAGAACACTTAAGCTGTGGATGCTTGTTCACATTCCGGCCTTTTTTGTTTGCTACAGGTTGAGGGAAGCTAGCTGTGGAATTTTATACACTACACTTTACAGTGATCTGTCTCGTTACTGTAACAAATGACATCATACTTCAGTAATTCTTCCTCAAATTAAAACTAAGGAGATATTCTACTTTAAAGTAGTAATTTCATTCTCAAATGATGGAAAACTGCATCAGTGAACACTTTATTGTGTTACTACTGTACTACTACTACTACTAATAATAATAACTAGTACATTACCAATAATAATAATATTATTATTATTATTATTATTATTATTATTATTATTAATGATGATGATGATAATTAAAAACTGATAGGATCAAGAACAACAATCCAAAACGACTACTGTCCGAGAGTGAATGGTAGAGCCAGCCTGCGTGTGATTTGTGTTTAAATACACTCTTTCGTTCTCTGCTAAAGGCATCATGGTGGAACCAGTCCCAGAGAGCATCCACTTTCCCTCACAGGAGGAACACATCCTCTCGTTCTGGAAGGAGAAAGACTGTTTCCAGGAATGTCTGAAACAATCCAAGAACAGACCAAAGTGAGAGAATTTTTATTTTCACAATTACAGAATGTCTTGTTTTTACCAGCACTGAGTGGGCCTTTGCTAGACATTATTGAAGTCCATGTTCACAGTTCTGTCCTCATACTAGAGACTGACTGATTATCAGCTCTCCCAGTATTTAGCCTTATTGCAATTATTGGATCTAGCACCATTTTCAGATTGGTTATCTGGGCTTCTAGTGAGAAGTGAGGTTTGACTTGGTTGAGGACTCATTTTTTAATTTATTAAAAATTTTTTTAATGCTGTCCAAAGTACTCTCAGAAGTCATCTCCAGCACCAGAGGCATCAATATTCTTCCCCTTTTTATTGTCTAGCTTTCACATCTGTAAAGAATGGCAAAGAATTGTCCTAAGGCAAATATAATTTATTTAAATATCAACATTTACTGTAAATGATTATCTGCATTCATGAATACTCATAATCTGTACTGGCATCAACCTCTACAACATGCTATTAAAATGAAGGCACTCCAGTTCTTTGGAGCAAAGTCATTGAAAAAGCACATTTGGCTCTCTGAAGAACCTTTCACTGGATTATGTTTTTTTTTTTTTTTTTTTTTTTTTAATTTATTTATTTTTATTTTTAAAAGTTTCGTCTTGAGTTAAGTGCCAAATTGTTGAAGAATTTTAGTTTGTTTGCAGGCCTTGCTATGCTCTATGAGTCACAGATTTGTTTACATATGTTTGTTTCTCAGGTATACCTTCTATGATGGACCACCCTTTGCAACTGGTCTGCCTCATTATGGGCACATCCTGGCTGGTACTATAAAGGACATTGTTACCAGGTTTGCTCATCAGAGTGGCTTCCATGTGGACAGGAGGTTTGGCTGGGATTGCCATGGCTTGCCTGTGGTAAGAACAAAATGTTGCAACAAGCACAGTTGGTGACTAGTAGTATCACAGGCGTGGTATTAATATCTGTTCGCTGTGGTCTGATCATGGTGACCTCGTTTCAATATTTACTTTTTAAAATCAAGGTTAGTCTGATGTTGGTACAAAGAAGCCACATACAGGCTAAGTTGTTATAGCACTGGGATTTTATAGTTATTTTATACACAGTATGTATCATTATTTTCTTTGAAAAATTTAGCTCCATGCATTAGGAGCTGGCTCAGCTAAGTTTCCATCTTCTGCAAAAACAGCTCAGCGGGGTGATGCCCTCTGTAGTGTTATGTAGGCATTGGTGAAAAAGCTACATTCAATGCCCTGCAGAGTATAAACCATTTTAAAATGCAAACACAGACATCAGTGCCTCTGAATCCATATGTAGACACGTCATCTTTGTATTATGGACAGTATCCACAGTGCTATAGTTGTTTCAGTGGTTCAGATTGAATGTCTTATTGATGACTTCTAATTGCATTTAGTTGCCTACAACTATTGCAACCTTTAAAAATGTTAAGTTTAACTATTAAGATCAGATTACAATGGCAGCCTGGCAAGCAAGATGCACTTGTAACCCAACCTACACTAATTTGTCTTCTACAATATTTTAATCTTGTTTATAAATGACTGAAATGTAAATTAACAACCCAGAACTGACAGATATGGTTCTTTTTGACTTTTATTTATTAATACTATGTACACAACTTTGATCTGATTTCTATTAGTTTTCTTATTTATTTTTCTAACTCACAATTTATGATATGAACACAAAGCAGTTTTACAGTGTTCAGTCTCATCAGGAATGATGAGCTTGTATACAATTTTTTTTAATTTTCCATGTAGCAGCCAGTTGTCTATCATTTCTTGTGGAGAATGAATGGCATACAAACGTGCCTCCACTTGTCATTTTGATTAAAATGTACTCCGAGCAGTCCCATTACCATGTAGAATACAACTAATCACCTGGCAGCATCTAGCATCCACTTGGAAAACCATCACAACAATCTAGATACATATTAGCAGCCACTTCAGAGGCCAGGCATCTGCCAAAGTATTCCTTAGCAGCCACATGTGAAACTATAGGAACCAACTGGAGACACTCACTCACTCTAAACATAACTATAAACCAGAATTTAATTCTCAATCTTCTGTATACCTCAACCATATACCTTCAGTTAGTGAATGAACAATTTGGAAATCATTCACTGCCATTTTTACTTGTAAGTATTTATCTGAAATGAAAGGTATTGTTTTGCTTATTTGGTGTAGCTGGATATGGTATGTTGGCTACACTTCTGTCTGTCTAGCAGGCTTTTCAGATTTGCTGCTTTTCATCTTTTCAGGAATATGAGATTGATAAGACGCTTGACATCAAAGGACCAGAGGATGTGGCCAAGATGGGGATTGCAGAGTACAACAAACAGTGTAGGAGTATTGTGATGAGATATTCGAATGAGTGGGAGGTAAGCAAATGTACATAAACCATGATTCTGATTTTTATCTGGGAAATGGAAGGAGAGCGAGACACAAACCACCTCAAAGTAAAATATGCCAGTTTATGTAGGCACACAGGTTCACTTTAGCATGCTTTTGATTTCCCCCGATTTATATGACCTCAGTGATGTTATTTATAATTGTCATTAAAGAAATTAAGTTGTACTAATATTTGACTTCTACGTTGTCAAAATAAACATGCCAGGGTGGAGAGAGTATCTATGTGGACCAGTAGGTAGTCTGCATGGTATGTCGACATACTGGTTTAAACATAATTATAACAATTAGATGAGTCATTAAAGTTGTCTTACAAGTTTTTGGGTTAGACGTTGACTTTGTTTAAGTCTGATAACGATGACTGGTAATCAAGGACACAGATACCAAATGATATTTGAGAGAGATTCATTTATTATACATTTGATATTTGTAGGGCGAAAATGTACAAGGATGCACCTCTTAACTCACAACTTATATTAAATTGACAGTTTTTTATATATTAGAGCAAACACTGAGTTTTAGACAGCTGTTAAAATAATTATTGGATTTGTGGTACACAATCCAGATTTCTAAACACTACTTCTAAAGAAAACCATGGCTATGAATTCTAGAGTTATATCTTTATTGAACCAAATTCGGTGAATTTGCCAGCTGGCTTTCTGGTTTGTCAGCATTGTACAGAGTATTGACATGTCCTAATCCTGGATATGAACAAATGGATTTAACCACTACTTTGATAATGACCCCTCACTGTGCAGAGCCCCCTAAAATGTCTATGCCATTGCCAAATACAGTACTAATCAAAAGTTTGGACACCCCTTTTGGACATTCAGTGGTTTTTCATTATTTAAAAATGTTCTGCATTGTAGATCAATACTAAAGTCATCTAAACTATGAAGAAATACATGTAGAATTATTTAGTGAACAAAGAAGTAAACAAACCAGAATATGTTTATATTTTACATTATTAAAGTAGGCACCTCTTGCTTAGATACCAGCTTTCTTGGCATTTTCTCAGTCAGCTTTATGAGGTAGTCACCTGGAATGGCTTTCAGTTAACAGCTGTGTCTTGTCAAGAGTTCATGACTTGCATTTCTTGCCTCTTAATGTGTTTGAGACATCAGTTGTGTGTCTGTTTGAAGAATTAAATTTTTTTTTTACACTTTAAAATTTAATACATGATTTTAAATAACATTTTTAAGTTTACTACACGATTCCTTATGTGTTCCTTCATAATCTGGATGCACCCGCAGCAAAAGACACAACAGGGATTTATAACTACCGTAGTCTACAGTTAAGTTAGAGAGGTTAAACTTTCTATAGCTTTTTGCATAACTTTAGCTGACTTAAGGTTAAGTGGTCTGTCCTGCAGCATCAGCCACTTCTGTTTGGCCATTAATACACTGGAATCAATAGATGTCTCTCCTATCAGGAAGAGATATATAAATAAGCGGATATTTTTAGACCACTTCACTGAGTCTCTTCTCATATTTGTCCATGTTTTTACAATGTAGCAACACTCCAAAACATAGAACTTTGAGTCTGAGGCAAGGTCTACACACTTCATTGTTTTTGATGTATGCTATAAGGTCTGTGTCATCCTAGCATGAACGTTTTTTTCTCTCTTTTTTGTTAAACAGTCTGTCACCTGGAGTCTAAATTGGCCTTTATATTACTTGTCCATTGGACTGGAAGAATCTAAGGCTTCATTCACATTAAAAGTCACGTTGCTGAAATTGAATTTTTTTACTCAGATGAGATTTAACTATGTTGACGGTTCACATTCACAAATGTACGAGAGCTGTGTGTGTCTGTAATGTGAACGAATCTGTCCCTGAAACAGCTCACATGTGCAAATTGATACATGTAAACACATTGCATTCGTCACCAACAACAAAAAATGTCACATTTCTGCAGGGTTGCCAGGTTTGCAAAAATACAGTCACGGGTAAAACTTCAGAGTTGGTGTTTTGCAGGGTTTTTGCATTAAATAAAAGAAGGAGTTGAATGAGTAAGATTTGGAAAATATTTACATTTTAAAGCTCATTGAAATGCATGTGTCACTAGATTTTGTGCTAGTTTCTGTTTGTTTAGTGTGACTTTCTGTTACAAAATTGGTAGGAGGTTTGGGGGATAGAGATTTAATAGATTAGACACATCTACTGTCACTATACTAAGTAGAAATTAAATTGTTTAAATAAGAACACTTATTATTTCTAATGTTTCATGTTTCTGTGCATCAGACTTCAGTAACGAGAATGGGCCGCTGGATCGATTTTAAGAATGATTACAAGACGCTGTACCCCTGGTTCATGGAGACAGTCTGGTAAGTTTTCTTGCAGCAGCCAGAGTTCCACTGCTCCACAGCTCAATCCTGGTGCTCTTCATTTCTTGCTAGCCCAACTGGCATTAGGCATTGTTCCAGTAATCTCATTTATATCTGCTCCAGAGAGTCTTATTGTATTGGCACTACTTCTCTACAGGGACGAGACAAGCTGTGTGTGTTTTTTCACATCTGTTGGCAGTGTGTGCAAGTTAAAGGAGCTGAATGCTGTGGTTTGTCCACAGACATTTGGGCATAGTGTATGTGATGATTGTCATTTGTATGGTGTTGACTGGGCTGTTATATACTTTCATGTCTTGTTAGCTACATTAGCCTCAAATCTGCAGTACAGAACTAAAGAAAAAAGTGTGTCCTAAAGGCAAGTGATGCAGACTTGGGACCAAAAGGTCCATTTGTTCCTGAACCAGCAGGACACGACTGAAGTGCCATTAAGCAAGGCACCTGAACCTCATCTGCTTCCTGGGCACTACAGATGATTGGGCTGCCTGCCACTCCACCAGCATGTGTGCTCACTGCCTCCTCGTATATGTGTGCTCACTAGCGTGCATGTGTGTGTGTTCGCTTCACAGATGGGATAAATACAGAGCTGAAATTCTTATGTTTGTAGCACTGTAGTAAAAGAGTTGCTTCTTCCTTGAATAGTGTGGTTTATAGTGTGTGTCTTCTGGCAGGTGGGTGTTTAAGCAGCTGTATGATAAAGGCCTGGTCTATAGAGGAGTGAAGGTCATGCCATTCTCTACTGCCTGCAACACACCTCTTTCTAACTTTGAATCTCATCAGAACTACAAGGTGAGCAGAGTCATTGCACACTGCATAGTGTTTAACACTTGTCTTGAGCTATTTTAGACTTCATATGCCACATTAAAAAGTTCACTATGCCAGTGTTTGGTATTTTTTTCCAGCACAGCATTATCCACTAGTGCATCTCCAGAAATTATAATATTGTACAAAACATTCATTTGTGTTCATAATTTAATTAAAAAGGTAATCTCATATTTTTGTACAGTCATGGCTAATGAAGTATTTCTCCCAGAAAAATATTGCAGTTGCACATGTTTTGTTATACACAAGTTTATTTCCTTTGTGTGTATTGGACCAACACAAAAAACAGAGGAAAAAAAGGCAAATTTGACATAATTTCACACAAAACTCCAACAAAATTATTGGCACCTTTTCAAAATTGAGGGTAAATAACTTTGTTTCAAGCATGTGATGCTCATTCAAACTCACCTGTGATAAGTAACAGGTGTGGGCAATTTAAATATCACACCTGAAACCAGATAAAAAGGAGAGAAGTTGACTCAATCTTTGCATTGTGTGTCTGTGTGTGCCACACTAAGCATGGAGAACAGAAAGAGGAGAAGAGAACTGTCTGAGGACTTGAGAACCAAAATTGTGGAAAAATATCAACAATCTAAAGGTTACAAGTCCATCTCCAGAGATCTTGATGTTCCTTTGTCCATGGTGCGCAACATAATCAAGAAGTTTACAACCCATGGCACTGTAGCTAATTGCCCTGGACGTGGACGGAGGAGAAAAATTGATAAAAGGTTGCAATGCAGGATAGTCCGGATGGTGTATAAGCAGCCCCAATCAAGTTCCAAAGAAATTCAAGCTGTCCTGCAGGTGCAGCGTACATCAGTGTCAGCTCAAACTATCCGTCGACATTTGAATGAAATGAAACGCTATGACAGGAGACCCAGGAGGACCCCACTGCTGACACAGAGACATAAAAAAGCTAGAATGCATTTTGCCAAAATGTATGTAAGTAAGCCAAAATCTTTCTGGGAAAACATCTTGTGGACAGATGAGACCAAGATAGAGCTTTTTGGTAAAGCACATCATTGTACTGTTTACCGAAAATGGAATTAGGCCTACAAAGAAAAGAATACAGTACCTACAGTCAAATATGGTGGAGGTTCAAAGATGTTTTGGGGTTGTTTTGCTGCCTCTGGAACTGGGTGCCTCGACTCTGTGGAAGGCATCATGAAATCTGAAGAATACCAAAGGATTTTGGGTCGCAATGTAGGGCCCAGTATCAGAAAGCCGGGTTTGTGTCCTAGGTCATGGGTCTTCCAGCAGGACAATGACCCCAAACATACTTCAAAAAGCACCCAGAAATGGATGGAAACAAAGCGCTGGAGAGTTCTAAAGTGGCCAGCAATGAGTCCGGATCTAAATCCCATTGAACACCTGTGGAGAGATCTTAAAATTGCTGTTAGGAGAAGGCACCCTTTAAATATGAGAGACTTGGAGCAGTTTGCAAAAGAAGAGTGGTCCAAAATTCCAGTTGAGAGGTGTAAGAAGCTTGTTGATGGTTATAGGAAGCGATCGATTTCAGTTATTTTTTCCAAAGGGTGTGCAACCAAATATGAAGTTGAGGGTGTGAATAATTTTGTCCGGCCCATTTTTGGAGTTTTGTGTGAAATTATGTCAAATTTGCCTTTTTTTCCTCTGTTTTTTTGTGTTGTTCCAATACACACAAAGGAAATAAACATGTGTATAACAAAACATGTGTAATTGCAATAATTTTCTGGGAGAAATACTTCGGCCATGACTGTATATACCTCCAAGCTCCTTTAGTTATGGCTTTCTTCTAGTAAAACCACTGAGAAAACATTTCAGGATCATCTGAGTGGACTGTCTTTATGGATTTAGTTGTAGCCAATTCATAACACAGTAATCTCTACATTAGCATCAGCAATCTGGCAGCTGGAAGACTGTACACCTCCAACAACTGCACTGTCAAGTGCTTTAATCCACTCAAAGGAGAACACTACTCATTTGGCCATACAAACCTCCACTTTTCCCAATGAAAAACTGACAATGACAATACAGATCCGAATCGGGATCCTACCAATCAGCCGCCTTGCACTGCTGAGCTTTTAATGGCTGCCACTCAGCAGGCTCGGAGTGCACTTGACATTTCAGGCTGACCTTTCCCTCTGTTTGCTCAGTGATCTCAGCTGTGGGCTAAGCAATATTCTGAGCCGTATCAAAGGATCAAATCTGTAAATGTGATTCTTTTATAGGGAGAAAATCCACATATACATATTGACTTAAAGTGTTTGTCAATGAAACTTATTTGAAATAAAATAGAAAGTTGCCTTGCCCACTGCAAAGTTGCCAGTTCCCAGCACTATACATCCTAAGGCATGTAAACTGGCTTAGGTTATATGAAGATCCAGAAGGATCAAATCGCCACAGAAGCAATATTCTGGATTCACGACTCTTCTCTACTCTACCCACGAAGAAAGCTAATGAATTTATCATCTCCTGCCTCCTAAATAAAGCATCCATGCTGGCCTGGCCATCAGGGGGTATCAGGGTTTGAGAGATGAAACGTTCTCATTGATGTCTGCTGGGTTCATCCTTCCAGCTTTTGCACCAATGGGTTAACTTTTGATGAACGCTGCGTTGAGCTTTCCAAACCCAATCGTAGGCCAGAACAGTGCACTGCTAATGAAAACATGTTTAAAGATCAAAATCTAGTTCTGGCCATGCTCACATATTTTAAACTCCATCTCTTTCATCTTTGTAACTGATGATGGTAAATCTAAACTTCAGAGAGGAGGTTGAGACAGTCTTGCGTTGCTGATAATGACGCAATATTACTGCATATTGTACAGCTTGTTGTGTACATCTAAAAATTGTATCAAGAACATGATTGAACTCTATTCCAATAAAAATCAAATTGAAGCCATTGAACCAAAAAAAAACAACAAGCGGTACCTCAGAGCTTTCAGTTAGGTCCTCCTTATCCTTCCGCTTTGGGATGTCGATGGCTGAGTTGAGGATGACTGCTTGCTCTGGCATTGGAGGCTTGGAGAAGTCTTTAACCTCTCTGTCTGTCATCTGCCAAAAGCGTATGCCAAACCATGTGTCATGTATTCAACCAACAACAATGGGAATAGACTAAATATTACAATAACTTCAAAGAACAGTAATCCAATATACAGCAGCAGTGTTTTCACCAAAAATTAATTTCCCCATTATACATACAGTCATATCAGAATATTTTGACCACCTAAACCATGAATCTGCTATTCAAAATGGTCATTTCTACCAAAAAGTTTGTAACTTTTGTGTTCATTATAGAAGTTAAGTGGTCCATGGTGATGCGTTGATTGCTCTGTAACAGTCGCCAAAGTCA
>BRDA01007653.1:44999-77130 GCA_036984385.1 Crenuchus spilurus | reverse complement strand
TTCTTCTTCTTCTTCTTCTTCTTCTTATATCTAGTTTATTGTCATATACCGTGTAACGAAACGTTAAGCGGTGAAAGTGTTAAGGGTCTTACGTGTCGCGTTGGCCGTTGTAGACCAAGTGGTAAAAGAGAACAAAAAGAGAACAAATACAGACACGGTCGATGCGATCATCACATCGAATCATAACTATCGAACGTTGTCGCACAACTATCAATACTAAGCTACACTACTAGCGTAGCTGGCACAGACATAAACAAGAGAAAAACAAGAGAAAATGGTGAACCAGATGTTGCCGGTTGCGCTGTGCATTCTGGGAATTGTGAAAGTGGCGAATTGCAAAGCAATGTGCCATATACTGTTATTTGATCTATATTCTTCTTCTTCTTCTTCTTCTTCTTCTTCTGCCGGATTTTTTAAAAAATGCTTCTTCACCCGCAGTTTTCTAGATATCGACACCATTCCAACTCCAGATTGTTCGGTCCGATTTTGTGGTCCAAGCTTGTATACAGAATTTTGATCAGATGCACGGTTTTCCTAAAAACTTCCTTAATCTAGGAATTTTTTCCCATTAAGAATGAATGGGGAGCAAAAGTGCATGCTCATCTACTGTACTTCTGCTTGACCAATTCGCACCGTTTTGGATACACTATATCAGGGCAGGCCCCTGAACACAAAATCACAGTTGTTTTGACCCACACTCATTTATTTGTCGTTTTATTTCCGTCCTTTAGGGGGCAGCCATGGCCTTAGGGGGCAGCCATGGCCTAGTGGTAAGGATCTGGTCTTGTGACCAGAAGGTCGCTGGTTCGATCCCCAGACAGGACCTGACTGAAGTGCCCTTGAGCAAGGCACCTAACCCCATAACTGCTCCCCGGGGGCCAGTGGATAAGGGCTGCCCTGTGCTTCGGGCACAAATTCTCACAGCCTAGTGTGTTCACTAGTGTTTGTCTGTTTCACTGCACGAATGGGTTAAATGCGGAGGTCAAATTCTGTTGTGTGAAAAATCACATTGGCTAAATTGGTTGATCTTAATCTTAATCTTTTTCGTCCCATTGATGTCCATTCATTTTTGGCCATACCAAATTCCAGGCTTCCTTTTTCCCGACAACCACCAAAATTGATATACTCCATCAGGGCAGGCAATGGAGCTCTAGTCCAGAGCCATACTGACCTGCACTCCTCTTATTGTCATCTTTTCATCCCTCGTTCCTCCCATTCACTCCCATTCATTTTCACATACACTCAAGCCAGAGAATTTCTGTGTCCCGACATTCACCAAAATTGATGTACCCCATCAGGGCAGGTAACAGAGCTCTAGTGCAGAGCCATAGTGACCCGCACTTCTTTTTTTGTCATCTTTTCATCCCTCATTCCTCCCATTGACTCCCATTCATTTTCACATACACTCAAGCCAGAGAATTTCTGTGTCCTGACAGCCACCAAAATTTAAGTACTCCATCAGAGCAGGTAACTGAGCTCTAGGGCATAGCAACACCTTAGCAACCACCATGGATACCATAGCAACACCTTAGCAACCAGCATGAATACCACAGCAACACCTTAGCAACAACCATGGATACCATAGCAACACTTTAGCAACCACCTCAGATACCTTAGCAACACGTTAGTGACCACCATGAATACCATAGCAACACCTTAGCAACCACCTCAGATACCATAGCAACACCTTAGCAACCACCATGGATACCATAGCAACACCTTAGCAACAACAATGGATACCATTGCAACACCTTAGCAACCACCATGGATACCATAGCAACACCTTAGCAACCACCATGGATACCATAGCAACACCTTAGCAATCACCAAGGATACCATAGCAACACCTTAGCAACCACAAGGGATATCATAGCAACACTTTAGCAACACCCTCAGATACCATAGCAACACCTTAGCAACCAACTCAGATACCATAGCAACACCTTAGCAACTACCATGGATACCATAGAAACACCTTAGCAACCATTTAGCAACACCATAACAACCACCGCAGATACCACAGCATCACCTTACAAACCACCTGGGATACCTTAGCATGTGAGCCATGTTAGCAATGCACAACATCCTGCGATTCCTTCAGGAAATGCACTTTTCTAGTTTATATATTAATAATATAATGCTGGAGTTTAAAACTTTACAGTATATAGTATGTTTGCTCAATTGCATTATCTTTAAAATCATACACAAAAACTGAAAAACCTTTGACTTGACTTTATTGATCAATTATGTTTGTAGATTTTGTTTCTATCTTATTTATTTTTGGTTCCAAAAGTGTGCACTTTACTTTTAAATTTTTTGACAAGGAAGGGCTTTAGTTCTCAGTTGAAGACACTATGTTTATATTTTTATAGGCATATGCACACGTTTTGCTTTACCACTTTTTACTAATAAGGACTTGATCTTGGAGAGACCATTATGTTTACATTTTTTCATGCAAATGTGCACATTTTCCTTTCATTTTCTCCAGTAAGGAAGGACTTGATTTCTTTGTTTTTGAAATGTTCGGAAATATATCAGAACTCGTGTGTACATACAGTATGAGTAAACTTTAAGAATACTTTAAGGAGTATATTTCCAGTATATATAAAGTAAGCTACAAGTCATATGCCAAGTAAACTTAAAGTATAACAAGTAAACTAGTGAAATAACCAACGTTTATAACAGTATACTTAAAGTATACAATAAAAATAAGGACTCAAAGTATATAACTAGTACATTGATATGAATGAATGAATGTTACACTTATATAGCACCTTTCTAGATACCCAAGGACGCCTTACAATCACACACTCAACCACACACACCGGTGAGAAGCGGCAGCCAATCGTGCACAGTGTACTCTCAACTCGAAGCGACCGCCCACCTGGAGGACTGCATCAAGCACTAGGGAGATCACCCAGGACAGAGTCCCAACCATATCTGGGCACACATACTAACATACATTCATACACAGACATACACATTCATACACACCAGGGTAATATATTTAGAGTAGCCATTCCACCTGACCTCCATGTTTTTGGACTGTGGGAGGAATCCAGAGTCCCCAGAGGAAACCCACGTAGACACGGGGAGAACATGGGACCTCCGCTCAGATGAGGACTCGAACCCAAGACCTCAGCGCTGAGAGGCGAACATGCTAACCACTAAGGCACCATGCTGCCCATGCCGTGATAGTATATAGATGAGTGGACTTGTGGTATCCTTTAAAGTGTACTTTTATAATCTTAAAATGAACTTAAAAGTATACTTTAATAAACTTGAAATGTTCCAATTTAGTCCGAAAAAGAATTAAATTTGTATACTTTCTAGTACACTTAAAGTACATGGTCTGTAGTGTACTTGCTATACTTATACTGAAGCATACTTAATGAAATGAACTTTAAGTATACTACTTTTTACTAAGGGCAGTGAGGGTGAGGGCTGGAATGGCTCTGTACAAAATCAGTGGCCAATTTGAAGCTTGTTAATGTCAATGTCTCATTCACCTTTCCTCTCTCTAGTCTCTCTGCCTCTCTCAGCCAAACACCATCATTCAAAAGCAAGCCCAAGCCTTTCTCCTTAAATTAGACAATTACGCTGTGAACATCAGTTACAGAAAGGCCATCATGGATTTCTGTCAATTATTCACTGCCTGTTTATTGCAGCTTTATTTATAGAACTTTCTGCTCTTTTGGTTTAGAGGCAAGGTTTTAAAAGGCTCTGAGCATTTGTCCTCACACAGAGTGCTTATCTCTGCTAGTGAGAGTGGGGAGATAGCAGTGCACCATTTTTGAAATTTCATTAGCATTGATAGCAGCAGAGGACATATGAAAAGCTATGTCCCATGTCAGTATTATATCCTAATGGAGTACAAGCTGTATAAAAAGAGAATGAACTGCTTACTGATAGAGACTGCTGGATCAAATTCCCTTCCTTAGAGCAGATATATGAGCCACAGGTCAGAAGCTTTATGTCCCCAATTATTGTCATCCAGGAGTAAATGGTACTGTAAACCACAGCATCAGAGTGATTTATCAAGATGTTATCATTACTTATAATTAACTTAATTAACTTATAATTAGTTGACCAGAGGAGGATGGGTCCCCCATGTGAGTCTGGTTCCTCCCAAGGTTTCTTCCTCCAGCTCTGAGGGAGTTTTCCCTTGTCACTGTCACTGTTGGCTCACTCACTGCTGATTTGGTGTTTTGTTATTACTAACTCTGTAAAGCTGCTTTGTGATATCAGTTGTAAAAAGCGCTTTATAAATAAATTAGATTTGACTTAACTTGATCTTCAAATGATATAAGTACATTATATGTCCAAATATTTGTGGACATCCCTTTAGGCACCATGCCAGGTGTGGGCTAGAAGGGCATAAAGCCTCCCAGCATTGAGCTGTGGAGCAGTGGAGCTCTGTGCTCTGAAATGATGGTGCTCCATCCAATACCTCTGGAATGAATTGGGAACAAGGTGGAGAGGTGATCACCCAACATCCTGACCTCACTAACACCCTTGAATACAATCAAGTCCTTACAGCAATGCTCTAAAAAATCTAGTATAAAGCCTTCCCTGGACAGTAGAGACAGTTACTCCAACAAAGGCAACATAAATTATTTTAATACCCTTGATTTTGAAAGAAATGAACGAGCAAGCCTCAAAATACTTTTGGGACGCCCATATAATGTACAGTATATACAGTGCAATACGCCAGTTTTGGGCACTACATAAAAGTAGTGCTCAGATTCCTATATGGTTCATGCAAGGCAGTTAATACCACTGAATTAATGCTGACTTTCTCTTCTCATAGGATACATTGACTCCAAGTAAATCGAACTTGTTTCTCAAATCTGATCTGCTGAGATGACTGCCCACACTATTATGAGTAAGTGATCAGATCTGATTTACGCATCCAGATATCAAAAGCCTACCTGTTTTTGTTATTGTGGTAACGAAAGAGTAACCTGTAGCATGTAAGGAGTAACATGTTGGTGACATGGCTTAAGGGTTGCCAGGTTTGTTGTTTTTGGACTGATGTACCATGACTGCCAAAAAGCTCTTACAGTACTACAGTAGAAAAAATAAAGCTGGAGATGCCTTATTTAAACTTTCTACTATTAGAAGATTCAGTGGAGGGATCTGAAAATGTAGGTAAGAGCAGAGAGAACAAGTGTTATGTTTTAATTACTAAAAGGCTTACAATTATGTAGAAAATGAATAAAAAAAGTAAGATCAAACTAAAATTAAGAATAGTAAAAAATCTATGATAGCTTTCTTAAATGTCTGTGATTAGATTCTATATTTGATTAGATTTTCGGTTAGTTTTAAGATTGTGTAGAGCTGCTATGTGAGAGACAGTGGGCTGGAGAGTGTTTTGGAACCTGGCAACCTAGGACACACTTTTTGGATCCTCACATTTCCATAACTCTGGATTTTACGTGGTCGTTCTTAGTTGCGTTGTGAGTGATGCACTTGTGTGGCACTTCAAAATCCGATTTGAGCGGCCAGAGCATCTGGACTGAGATAGATCTGTACAAATCTGGTTGCAATCACATTTTAAACCACCTCCAAATGTGGCTTGGATCAAAATCGGATTTCATGTGGTTTTTGGCTGTACGGGCTCCCAAAAATCAATCTGTATATAATCTAGATACACCTTGTAGGCCTTTTTGAGCATTACAGATGTGAACAATCCTTTTTTTTAATAAACAATGAATCATTTTAATTAGTAGATCTTCTCCATTCAATATCAGAACTACTGTTCAGTCAATTTATCTGCATAGCACAGCAGCTGGAAGAGTAAACAAACTCCGAGCCAAAACAGCAGATGACACCTCATAACTTTTCCTTTTGAGCTCTGGCTGTCAGAGTAATCCAGCCTAAACCACAGGCTGTTCTCCGCTGTTTTGTTTCTCTCACAAGGAGCATTCAAAAGAGCCATAATGAGAGAAAACTCCCACAGGTTCCGTAATTTGGGGGGTAGTCCCGCCTTGGGGGATGGGATTCTGTTTTCCTGTGGTTTGGTGAACTCCACACTGTGGTAGGCATCACATTAACCCTGTGTTGGCCTAGCTTTGACAGCTGCAGATGTAAAATGCATGTAAATAATTAATAACAGATGTCACATGACAGGATGTATAAAAATGTGAGCACAACAGTCAGTTGTAGCAGAGTTCTAACAATCATCATGGGCAAAGGATGTGATGTGACTGATGTCCAAAAGGGCATGATAATAGGGTACCGGATGAAGGGTGGTAGCAACTTGGAAACTGCTAACTTGTTCTAGAGCTGCTGTATTGAAGGTGTACTGAGAATGAACTTCACACATTGAGTGCTTGCCAACAGCATATCAATGGTGCCCATTGGGCCATTAATGCCAGAGGAGAACAACAACTCTGTTGAGTGGTTCAGTGCAATCAAAACACGACAGTGGACCAGTTAATCTCTATAATGAACACAGAAGCAATGAGGAAAGTGTCGGGGATCACTGCTGAGCTGTTATGTCTGGGGATGTGAAGCAGACACATGTTTAATGGTCGTAATATTCGGATATGACTGTGTATTTTTGAGCTTTTTTAATCAGTGACTTTAAATACGTTTTTATGGATTTTTTTGGCTGGTGGACCAAACTTTAATTTGAAATTCAGTTTGCAGTGTTTTTGTCTCCTCTTAATCAAAGAGTCTTGTATGAGTTGAGTAGAAATAACTCCATCCTGCATTGCGAGGATCGTGAAGGGTGATAGCATCTTGGAAACTTGTTTTTTTATATATATTATGGTGCTTCAATGTTTGTGAACCCTTTAGAATTTTAAATATTTCTGCCTCGAAAACTTCACCAGATTGTCACACAAGTCCTAAAAGCAGATAAAGAGAACTAAATTGAACAAATGAGACAAAAATATTAGACTTGGTTATTTATTTATTGTATTATTATAACCAATATTACATGTCTGTGAGCTGCAAAAGTATGTGAAACTCTAGGATTAGCAGTTCATTTGAAGGTGAAGTACAGGGGTTAGACATTGAAACTGAAAAAGCTGGTTTTAGACCACAATAATTTATTAGTAGGTGTAGGGCCTCCTTTTGCAGCCAATACAGGGTCAATTAGTCTTGGGAATGACATATACAAGTCCTGCACAGTGGTCAGAGGGATTTTAAGCCATTCTTCTTGCAGGATAGTGGTCAGGTCACTACGTGATGCTGGTGGAGGAAACCGTTTCCTGACTCGCTCCTCCAAAACACCCCAAAGTGGCTCAATAATATTTAGACACAAAGACTTGCTGTCTTGGTCACAGATGCGCCAGCAAGACGTGCAGCAACAATTTGTCCTCTTTTGAACTCTGGTATGTCACCATAATGTTGTGTGCATTGTAATATACTATATAACTGTGCTCTTACCTGCTAACTGAACCTTCACACTCTGCTCTTACTGGTGCAATGTGACATTAATGAAGATTGGCCATCAGACTGGTCCAATTTAGCCATGAAACCTCCCACACTAACATGACAGCTGTTTCACTTTCAGTGTCTAACCCCTGTATGAGTCAAGTGTTTTCAATCAATGGGATGACAATCAGCTGTGAGTGGGAGTCTTGTTTTATTTAAAGAACAGGGATATAGCAAACTCTGCACTTCACAACACATGTTTGTGGACGTGTATCATGGCACAAACAAAGGAAAAGGCTGGTCTTCCTTTAAAAGCCATCAGACCCCTGCAGTTAATCCAAAATGCAGCTGCTCGACTGGTCTTCAATCAACCCAAGTTCTCTCACGTCATCCTCTGCTGCATTCACTTCACTGGCTTCCTGTAGCTGCCTGCATTAGATTCAAAACCCTGATGAAGAAATGGACCAGCCCCTCTCTAATTAAAGGCAATGGTCAAGTCTCGAGTTGCACCTCGTACCCTCAGAGCTTCCAGTATGGCTCGGCTCGACCCACCATCCTTCAAGACACGTGGAAGACTAACATCAAGACTCTTCTCTGTTCTTGCACCGAAGTGGAGGAATGAACTCCCACTGACTGTTTGGATGGCAGAGTCCCTCACTGTCTTCAAACGCAGACTGAAGACCCATCTCCTCGTGGACCACTTAAGCTAGCACTAGTTTAAATCTCTTGTAATGCGTTGTTATGCTCTTATATTGTGCTTAATTGTGTATCTTCTTTCTAGGGTAGTAGTAATGGTTGCTCTAACAGTGTCTGTACTAAGAGTTGTTTGGACTCTAACTTGTCTGTACTAGCAGAGATAATTGTCTTACTGGAATCAAAGCGCTGTTGTACATCACTCTGGATAAGAGTGTCTGCCAAATGATGTAAATGTAAATGTAAGAGTTGTTGATGCTCATCAGGCTGGAAAAGGTTACAAAACCATCTCTAAAGAGTTTGGACTCCACCAATACACAGTCAGACAGATTGTGTACAAATGGAGGAACTTCAAGACCATTGTTACCTCCTCAGGAGTGTCGACCAACAAAGATCACTCCAAGAGCAAGGCGTGTAATAGACGGCGAGGTCACAAAGGACCCCAGGGTAACTTCTAAGTAACTGAAGGCCTCTCTCACATTGGCTAATGTTAATGTTCATGAGTCCAACATCAGGAGAACACTGAACCACAATGGTGTGCATGGCAGGGTTGAAAGGAGAAAGCTGGTGTTGCTTAGTCAAAGGAAAATTCCAGCATAAAACCTCATCCCATCTATGAAACATGGTGGTGGTAGTATCCTGCTTTAGACCTATTTTGTTGCCTCTGGGCCAGGGAAGTTTGTTATCATTGATAGAACAATGAATTCTGAGTTATAACAACAAATTCAGGAAAATGTCCGTACATCTGTCTGTGAGCTGAATCTCAATTGGTCATGCAGCAAGACAACGACCCTAAGCACACGAGTTGTTCTAGTTTAACCTTGTTCAATGTGTTCTAACTGACTCTCTGAAGCAAGCAGCTCATGGATGATAAATATGACCCTAGTAATTGAATGTTAAATATTTACCTTTTTTCATTTTTTAGGTAATGTGGTTTATTCTACTAAAATGTCACCAACGTGTGGTTGTCAATTTCTGGCTCATGCATCAGCGACTGCAGTATGTTGTTTCATGCTTTCGTAAGTGGTACACATGCAGAGAAAAGATAGCAGCGTTTTCCCCCTGTGGAGTGGCTGCAGCGTGGCACACATTCTCGCCCCTGTCCTCATCCCCGTGACCCAAATACACCACCCTCCATTCAGCTACTACCTCAGCCCAGTCCCACGAGAGCACTTTGACTGCTTCATACACATCTGCAAAGGAGCGACTGAATCATGCAGAGTCCTTTCACACAAGTCACGTTTCTTTAAGCACCTGTTTTCATTGCTTTACTACAGACCTGTAACCAATGAGGCACTCCAAGATTGTCCGTATTCAGGGTTTACTTATAAATAGATTGGGCTGAATGTGATGGCTGCAGAAGCACACAATAACTTATCTAACCTGTATCAACACAATATGTACACAATCCAATGCTAAAGAGAAAATCCACTCATTTTTAGACTTTTTATATAATTATTTGAGTGGTGGTGATAAGAACCAGGGATCTTGACTGTACACAACACGTTCATACACAACCACTGCAGTTATGATCTAAAACGACCATTGAACCCACACATATTTTCTTTTTAAACCCCATTTCCAGAAAAGTTGGAACACTTTCTAAAAAATGCTATAAAACGGAAATTTATAATATGTTAATTCACTAGAAGCTTTATTTAACAAAGAAAATATGTTCAGTGCTTTCAATGATAAGCTTAATTCTATTTATTACATACAGCCAAATGTGGAAATTGATGCCTGGAAGGAAATGAAAAGGAAAAGGAAAAGGAAGGAAGGAAGTGAGGAAGGAGAAATACTTTATTGATTTAAAGGGAAATTACAAAAAGAAAGTTTTTAGATAGAGGCATTTTCACGACTGCTTCAATTGGAAAATTTGGGAATTGGGGGTCCCATGTGGTTCAGTAAACTAAGGTGCTGACACTATGATCAGAGGATCGAGAGTTCAAATCCCTACTGCTTTCCATTGACAGCCAATGTTCGAGAGAGCAAAATTAGCCATGTTCTGTCTCTGGATGGCACACAATGCTATGAAATGTCCACTGGCATCTGCTAAACAGAACACTTTAAATCATAAAGCTGATCAATCAGAGCTGGAGATTCTGCACTTTCCTCCTTCCCAGCGGTGATGTATAGGCAGCAGTTGGAAAAAAGGCGATGGCTAACTTCACATACATCGATGGAGGCATGTGCTAGTCTTCACCCTCCTAGACTTAGGAACATTGCAAGTGATTGGGAGAGTCCTATTGGATGGGTGCGTCAATTGGCAACCACTACACTGGGTGGAAAGTTGGGTCAAAAATAAATAAATAAATACAGTGGTAACCCTACTTACGAGCATCCCTACTAACGAGTATTCCAGGTAACAAGTCGAGATCTCGGAATATTTTGGTTCCAGGTAACGAGTAAAATTCCAAGTAACGAGTAGCGTAAATTAGTTCAAGTATGCCAACCGCTAGGGGCGCTGCGGTCATAGCATCCCCTAGATGCTAGCATAGAAGAAGAGGTCAGTCATTACCTTTGACCGCTGTCCAGTGAAAGTGAAAGTGCTAGTGAAAGCGACACAAAGACAGCAAAAGGTAGTGAACAAGAAAGTTAGATACATTTTACTTTTACTTTTCATATGATAAGTGTAACCATGCCATACACGTACGCTCGTCCTCCTGTCCTCCTTAGCCGCCAGCCTACACGAGCACCGTCGTCGTCTCGTTTATGTTTTAAAAACCCATATAAACACATTATTTAGCATATTAAAGTATACTGTATATTGGCCGGCTGACACGGATTAATCAGTTTTACATGTATACTTATGGGGAAAATGCATCCAGCTAACGAGCAAACCAGCTAACGAGCTCGGCTCCTGCACAGATTAAACTCATAAGTAGGGTTACCACTGTAATAATAACAATTTGGAAATTGAAGATAATGCTGCAGTTTTGCAAGTGCAATATTGGCACATTTCCTTCTGAGGAATGTGAGTCTATTCAAGACTCAAGCTGCTCAACTGTTCATTGTGTATTGACAGAGTTCAGATTCTCTAGAGATGGTTTTGTAACTTTTTAAAGCCTGATGAGCATCAATAACTCTTCTTCTGAGGTCTTCATGTTCGTGTCATGATACGCTTCAACATATATGTTGTGTAGATTAGACTTAGATTCCTGTTCTTTAAATAAAACAGGGCACCCAATCATTCCTGTTTGTCATCCCACTGAACGACAACACCTGATTCATATTTCACCTTTGAATGGTCTGCTAATCCTAAAGGTTGCTTTAGGATGCTTTTGCCACTAACAGTAATATTGGAACATTTCCCTAAATAAATAAATAAATAAATAAAGTATAATAATTTGTCTAATTTTGTTTCAGTTCAGTCAAGCACACACAACATCAAACCACTCCCGACTGATCATCTACATCTTAACCCAGTTAACGTCTAAGGACATTTTCTTCCCTTGATTTACACCCACTTATGTAAACAAACACAGAGCTATGCTAGCAGGGCTTATCAGAGCAAATACAATATTTAATCATTCCACCAAAGCACAAACTTTGCCTTCTGAATTTACACTGGAGAGAAGCAAATGTTGAATAAACGCTGTTTGGATGATCATTAACCACATGGTTGTGGGTAAATGATATCAGTTGAGCTTCTACTTATGATTCAGCCACAGTGGCCTTTGCGATGATGCCAAGATGCGTATTCTTGTCTGAAAATGCACTTCTTCGCTTCCCTGAGTCCAGTGGAAAAAAAATCAAGACTTTCAGCATTCTTCAAAGTCTTCGGAAACTCAGGTAATATGAGGTGAGTTAATGTACTGGAGCCAAAAAGCACAAACGCTCACATTTATCAGCTTACAGATCACATCAAGGTCTAATAGTTACAGCTCCAACTAATTACACTACATTTCCAAACCAATGGCCAACTTTATCTGCCTCGACCAGGACAAATTATGTCAAGATAACATCAGGAGACCCGGATGTTTATAAAAGAGGTGAGAAATTGTTGTTCTGGACTTCCTTCTTACTTTCTGAGATACTTGTAGAACCAGACTTACATACAAGTGTTGAAGCACAATAGTCTCTGGCTCTATTTGTCCTTTTCTGTTTAATAGAGCTTCTCTGATCACTTTTAAAAGGCGAATCAAAAGGTCACAATACCTAATAGGCCCTTAAAAACAGTCCCCTTTGCCAGAGGGCAGCCGACTCATTACAGCAATGCATCATGGTTGGTGGGTTCTCGGAGGAGCAGCGCGGAGGCGGCAGGACATCACAGTAAGCCTCGCTGACAGGTGGATAATGGGAAAGAGGAACATGATGATGGGAGTGAAAGTAATCACGCCTCATAGAGTTCGAAATGACACAATGTGCACCCCCTTCCATTAACTTCAGTATTATGGTAAAAACAACATTAGACCCCATTTTATATATATTTATAAGTTTTTGCCCATTTTTATCCTCTTCCCAATGTAGTAGTAGCCAATTAGCCCATCCCCTCCATTAGGACTATTCCCATCACTTTGCACTGTTCCTGACTCTAGGAGGGTGAAGACATGCACAAGCCTCCTCCGTTGCATGTGATGCAGCCACCACCTCTTTTTGAACTACCACTGATACACCGTCACTGGGGAGCCAATGTGCTTGGAGGAAAGGTCAGGATTCCCAGCTCCAAATGGACCAATCGGTAGACGCCTGAGCCAGCTGACGTTGCAATGTGAGAGTGATAGGGAGAGAGAGCACTGCCGGTGAAGGGGTAGCGGACTCACTGCGACCCTGAGCATAATTAAGTGGATAAGATTGATGGATGGATGTTGATCAGTATGGCTTATACATCGTTACTCTCTCTGTAACAGATATTAAAGATCTGGATGGAAATAGAACATCCGATATGAGTCTAATTAGGACATTTGCTCTAAAAATCAATGGACACTCAAAGCACACTTTGATGTTCCTCAACATAACACAGTATCATATCGTCCAGGAACTCATTTCTAAGGGTGGATTCTGAGAAACTTGCTCAAGGACTGAAGACGTGTGCTTGAAAGAACCCAGTGCTGTAGTTAAATGCTCCTGTAGGAGCTTCAACAGTCCTTTTGGTAACTTTTATAGGTATATACAGTATAAGGGAAGGTTTCTTCAGGCACCTGAGGCTTGCATTGTTCTTTGAGTATCCCACTGGATATTCAGGACATCTTTAGTTTATGCAGTGATTAGGACGAGGCCCGCTATGATCTCTATAATGTACTAATGTATCCCAAAAAATTGGAATATTGTGAAAAAGTTCATTGTTCATTGAAAATGGTCATATTTTTTATTCATCACATGTAAAGTGATTTCAAGCCTTTGTACTGTTGATCAGTTTGGCTCATAGGTCATGAAAAAGATGTGAAATATGTCACTTAATGTGTAATAAATATAAAATATATGACCAACTTTTTCACAATATTCTCATTTTTGGAGATGCATTAGTGTACGTAATTATGTTGCGCATTGTTATCCGATTTATATTCTTCTTCTTCCGCCGGATTTTTTTTAAACACTTCTTCACCCGCAGTTTTGGAGATATTGACACCATTCCAACTCCAAATTGTTCGGCCCGATTGCTTGATCAGAGCTTGTATACAGAATTTTGATCAGATGCACGGTTTTCCTAAAAACTTCCTTAATCTGGGAATTTTTTCCCATTAAGAATGAATGGGGAGCAAAAGTGCATGCTCATCTACTGTACTTCTGCTTGACTGATTCGCACCGTTTCATATACACTATACCAGGGGTGTCCAAATCCAGTCTTGGAGGGCCAGATTCCTGCAGAGTTTGGTGATTTATTTTCCTGATCAAACACACCTGATTCAGCTCAGCAGGTTATGAGCAGGTTTAATTGTAGTGTCAGAGCAGAGAAATCACCAAACTCTGCAGAAATCCGGCCCATGAGGACTGAATTTGGACACCCCTGCACTATATCAAGGCAGGCCCCAGAGCAGAAATTCACTGTTGTTTTGACCCACACTCGTTTATTTATTTGTCATTTTATTTCCATCCCTTTTTTCCATTCCATTTCCATTCATTTTGGCCATACCAAATTCCAGGCTTCCTTTTGCAACCACCATGGATACCATAGCAACTCCTTAGCAACCACATTGGATACTATAGCAACACCTTAGCAACCGCCATGGATTACATAGCAACACCTTAGCAACCACCATGGATACCATAGCAACACCTTAGCAACCACTTAGCAACACCTTAGCAACCACCTCAGATACCACAGCATCACCTTACAAACCACCTGGGATACCTTAGCATGTGAACCATGTTAAGCAATGCGCAACATCCTTCAGGAAATGCACTTTTCTAGTTATGATTTATAGAGCCTCAACATTGAGGGAACTGAATTTTCATCCAAAAATATCCAATGCTGGATATTTCTATAAAAAATTCTATAAAAAAATATACACTTTATTTATGCCTACCAGAAAGGTCAGGACTAGATTTAGGCATTTTAAAGTAACAGCTGTGAGTCTTAAACTTATAAGGCTTTTATTTGCTTGTCTACCTATGTTCTCCATAGCCTGCCCTTATGAATTAAGCTTAGCCTTTCAGATGAACGCCTTTGCTTAATCTCTGCCATTGATTTCTGTGACCTCGTGACATTCTCAGACTTGCTGACCTCTAGTGAGGATCTCACTCTCGAGCTATTTCACACGGCTGAGTGACTTGACCACCACACTTAAACAAACAGTTTACCGAGGAGGGGCCTGAATTCTCCACCAATCGAGGAGCCCCAAAAGCAGAGGTGTGTGGGTCATCTTCCAGCCAGGGCCAATCACACAGCCCGCTCTGCTGAAATCACAATATTGACTTTGGTCTCCCTGGCGTTTCACAGAGCAGTCTGTGAAGCTGAGCGAGTGCATATTTGTCAAAGGGGGGGAAGAGCCCGCCTCTCGTTTTGATCTGCACTGGCGCTTGTTTTCTAATGCCTGATTGGGTTTCGGACAGGATTGCAATTTCTGGGGGCCTCTCGTATGGGCACCAGCATCTTTCTCTGTCTGAGTCATCTTAGAAAGTGTCACAAACCTCATCCTCAGGGAAAGATGGGTCAATTTTGTGTTTTCTAAAACAGGAGCTGTAAAATGGCCTCACAAATCAGACCCGGGAAGACCGAGCAGTCTGTCCTGGCCCAGAACCATGCTACTGTTTCTACTTCATGAGTCAGTGTGTGCACACAATGCTGTGTAGAAAGTGTTCAGCTCATTAGCATATGAAAGTCATTCAGAAGTGATTCACAACATTAGCATCTTTTGAATGCTGTGTACTGAACAGTGCATAAGCAAATCCTTTACACTGCACTTTCCATATCGCACACTGCCAGGATGACACAGGATGGAAAATTGCATGACGTGGTATGTGCGGTATTGATTGTGCCGGACGCTGGGCCTGGCCAACTGGACCACGCTCCCCCCAGGCTCTGTTCCTCATCGGCAGCACTGCATTGGGCCAGTTGGTGCTTCTCTACACTGCTCCTGTAATTGTGTATCGAGTGCTGAGGCTGGGCCAGGCCCCCCACTGGCCCGCCGGCTTCATCCAGAGCACAAAGAAACATGAGGAGAGAGAGAGAGAGAGTGAGAGAGAGAGGGAGAGGGAGCGGGAGCAACGGACGTGACAAAGATTCACAATAGAACTCTCAGCACTCAGAGAGAAGAGAGTTTGGGAAGTAGTGGATGCTTGTGTTTGTATTTAACAGCTCAGATAACTAGATTTTTATAGATTCTGCCATTTGTTTCAATCATAGCTCATGCAGTGACGATTAAATAATAGAAATCAGACAAACAACCAGTGTTTCATATATATATATATATATATATATATATATCAGCGATGTCCTGGGCTTAGTTGAATAGTGTACTGCCCTGCCCTGCGCCCGGTGAGGGGGTAGGGGACTAACCGCGACCCTGATAAGGATAAAGCGGGTGTGATAATGAATGAATGAATATATATATATGGTAGCTTTCTGTAACTGTTTTAAAATCTCAATTAAATGTCAAAGGTGTCAAAAGTATTCACATTCATTACTCAGGTAGAAGTACAGACACTAGGGTTTAAAAAGACTTATAGAAGTCGAAGTATCAACTTAAGCTTTTTACTCAAGTAAAAGTACAAAAGTACTGGTTTCAAAACTACTTAAAGTATAAAAGTAAAAGTAATGTAAGAAAAACAAATGCCAAAACTTAAGGCGCTTTATGTCCAACATAACATCGGGATGGAGATTTTTGGGGACCTGGCAACCCTTGCTTAAGGCAGATCTGCTTAGTAAGTAATCTTGCAAAGTGCGAAAAACGTAAATGATTTCTTTTTAACAAACAATTAAACATACATTTTTATAAAACGATAAAGTGCAAAGGTTTTCATGTTTCACCAAAAACGACTTTGACTCAATGTAATTCGTAAAACTTTATCCGGAAATGACGTGCTTATGCGCATGCGCGATACAAATCGGGCAGGGTGAACGATTGGGTAGTGACATGGGCACTATTTGTAACAAACTGTGCTGCTGGCCCTTTAAGCTCGGGTTGAGAAAAGCGTTCTCACTCAAACTTCAACAATACGTAGAAATAACGAGGCTGTTTTTAAAATGTAAGGAGTAGAAAGTACAGATAATCGCATGAAAATGTAAGTAAGTAGAAGTAAAAAGTCATCTGACAATAATTACTCCAGTAAAGTATAAATAACCAAAATTTCTACTTAAGTATAGTAACAAAGTATTTGTACTTCATTACTTGACACCTCTTTTAAATGTATATATTAAAATTGGTTCATATATTAGTTAATCAGTTCTAAACTTTGGGGAAGGCTGTATGTACAGCTATGTAAATGATCTCTTCTATCAGTCATCCACAAACAGCAACACATGGTGGTGTCTTGTTAAGTTGTCAGTGATGCCTGAACTGCTGTTGAGCCCATACTGAGACTTAATTTAGCTCAGGCACAAACTCCACAAACAAGCCAGTGAAAGAGTTCAGAGGAGACACTCCAGACTTCATGGAAAACGCAGTAATGGGTCAAAACCAAATAGACTTGCTCCTTTATCATGAATTTTCAAACTGCTGAGGTTTGTATAATGACACATGCATACCTCATCAAACCCCACCACCACAAACAATACATCTTCTACAGCATTTGCCATCAGATACGATGCTCTAATCATTCACATTCACAGAGCACAAAGATCTCAATGTTACTTGGAGAAAGAAAAGTTATGAGCCATGAGCTAATAGTGTAATGAATATAGAGGCGGAAAAACATTATAATGCTATAAAATAATTAAGTTTTCCTTTAAAACCCTTATACTGACATTTCTTTAAAGAATCAACATATTTAAATGTTTCTCTGGAGATGTTTTGCTTGAGCTTGTAAGGTTTGGGCAAAGGTGTCAAAAGTATTCACATTCATTACTCAGAAGTACAGATACTAGTGTTTAAAATGACTTTTATAGAGCTTTTAAGCTTTTTACTCAAGTAAAAGTACAAAAGTTCTGGTTTCAAAACTACTTAAAGTATAAAAGTAATGTAAGGAAAACAAATGCCAAAGCTTAGGCTGTGCCACAGGGGCATATAGTGCACTACCCCACCCCCCACCCCCAAAATACATTTTTTCTAAAAGCCGTAACGACTATAATGTTATATTAAAATGGTGATGTTGATATTTTTTGGGATGTACTGGCTTCCTGTTTCAGCTGCATATCTGCCCCTTGAGAATGAAATCTTTTGAGTAATTTTAAATATATTAGTGATCATATATGTGTAGTACTGAGCTTACTGGAAAGTGACGAGACACGTGACGTGCAGGTGTGATGGATGGCTTACCAATAGGGTATCAGAATGGTATATGTTTATACTTATCATCCAACCAATCACATTCACTCTTTCTGGATGGCCAGTTTATCTGGACAGGATGTTTTTTGAATGATGACAAACTGAAATGAAACACATAGAAATAACGAGGCTGTTTTTAAAATGTAAGGAGTAGAAAGTACCGATAACAGCATGAAAATGTAAGTAAGTAGAAGTAAAAAGTCGTCTGAAAATAATTAGTCCAGTAAAGTGTAGATAACCAAAATTTCTTTGTATTTGTACGTCATTACTTGACACCTCTGGGTTTGTTATAGTGTAGTTTGCTGCATATACTGTATAACTACACACTCTACCAGTCCTTGGGCTAGACTCCTAACTCTACATTTGCCTGTGAATACATGAAATTAAAACTGTAAAACATCTGCCAAATGGTGTGAAAAACAAAAACATTCTTCTAAAACACTGTTTCAAAGACCTCTTCGCTATCCAGAAAGCTACTGCCATCCCATAGAAACCAGAAGCCAACACAGCAACATCAAATTCTTATGTGTTTTATGTTTGGGATGTAGGTAGCTGGTGTAGCTTCCAGGCAGAGTTTGCTCAGTGGACCCTTGACCTTCTCAAATTAGCCGGCCTGATGTAATTCTCCAAGGTCAATATAGTTCCAGTGTTTTGAGTGAAGATGTCACCCAGGATTGTACAAGTACACATCTCTCCTGACCATCAAAGACTCATTGGAATGCGAGGACAGTAATAGCTTGATGGCCTGGGGTTTTCCCAATGGAAGTCTGCATGTGGGGGGCAGGACTGAAAGGAGCTACCAGTGATGTGGAGTGATGGAGCTAATGCACTAAAAGAATCCAATCAGAGTGCTTGGCTTGGCACAGCCAGCAACATCGAGTGTACACACAGCTATGTTTCTGAGCTAAAAGTCAGAATAGGCCTGTGGACTGTGGACATGCATGTTCTATGCACACTTAGAAACTCCTTTGTCCCTTCATCTCTTAGCCCTGATTGTTTTTAATAACAAAGCTATGAGACATACTAATGAAACCTGACCTCTGACCTACATTCTAGGCAGTGTGAACACTAACAGATTTGGACACTGGGTGTTACCTTTGGCCTGTTTTCAGGCCGGAGTCGTCTGAACATGCAGTGATTCCATTACGTGGAGCGTGAGGGAATCTACAGGTCATCTAATGTTGTAACCGAGTCAGGCATTACATGGCAGAGTTTATTTTAATATAGCCATGCTCCCATGGAGTCTTCCTCATGTACCTGTTTACATTAGAATCACCTTTCAAGTATCTTAATAAACGAATGAAAAATAAAAACACTTAACGAACATGTGACACCTGAGGCTGTGAAATGCCCATCACCTTCACACCATTTTAAACTTCTGCCAAACAATGGCCTACGGCTGGGTCACGTGTGGTGGAAGTAACGCAGTTGTCTCTTTCACAAAAACAACATTTTCTTTCCCTTTCTGTTTCTTTGTTTACATTTTGCTGGTTATCTGATGATGATGGCTCTGCACGAAGCAAACCAGTTTTCAATCCGCTAGAATTGGCAAAGTCAAATTTATCTCATCCAGGAAAGCATGAACTAGGCCAGAAAACTCTTACAACAAATTTGTCCTCTGACTTTATATCATCCGTGCAGTGAAACTAGGGTTGCCACCCGTCCCGTAAAACACAGAATCGTTCCATATTTATAAATTAAAAGTCACGTTCCGTATAGAACCAATACGGGACTCGCTTTGTTCCGTATTTTTTAAAACGTTTGAACTGAGACAAAACGATATGTGTGAATGAAAAGAAAGTCTCCTGCTCTCTCTCTCACACTCTCTGTCGTGTTTCAGTAGAGTGTGTGTGTGTGTGTGTGATGGGTCGTTAGCGGACTAAACGGCTTTTAGAGTTGACTATTTGAAGTGAACAATCATAGCTGACACGTGTCTGGGAGCCAGATTTGTTTCCTCCCTGTTGAAGTCACACGGGATTGGTCAGTTACACCATGTAAGGTGGGGGGTGGGGTGTTGCTATATTAGTATTAACTATAATTGTTGCACGCGCCCACACAGAGAGAAAAGGTACAAAAAGACTCTCTCTGAAGAAAACTCTCTGCATATGACAAAAAAATGACATAAGTATAAATAAATAAACGCACATATAAAAGATTACATACATAATTACACACAAGTAATTGTATAGACAAAAATTTATTAATTTATTTATATGAGGAATCTGTTTCTACATTTCCATACATAAACATTATTTGACTCACTTTTGAAATCCAAAACAGACAACAAAAATTCACTGAAACATGGTCATCAGTATGGAAAGTGTTGGGATATGTGATTTTTCTTTTTGCATGATACATGTACTACTGCCTGTATTGTAATCATAATTGACTTATTTTACTTTATTATGCCCTATTCCTTTATTAATTAATGATCATTTTGTGATATAGTGAAATATGTGACCATGTTGCAGATACATATATATAATTCTTTTCTTTTTCTTTTTGTTCTGTTCTTTCTGTAAAATGCAAAACGCTATGAATATATAATTTAGAAAAATAATCATTTCAGTTGTTTTTACATTTCTACATTTATTTTATTTCATTCACTGCTGAATTGACATTATATTATTACTAGCTGGTAAGCTAAGCAGCAAAAAGAAGAAGAAGAAGAAGAACAACAACAACAACAACAAGAAAAGTTTTTCAATTTGGGAGCTGTAAGAGGTCTTTTCAGTAAACCAAGCCATAAAAGCCAATCACTGGTGTGAGTTGTGACAAATGAAAGTGTTGTCTGCATTGCTAAGATACACTTGAAAATGGTGCGCAATTTAAAAAAATAGCATCTACCGAAGGCAATTTTAGTCCGCTTTATGTTTCTCTGACTGTGTAAGACCTTTTATAATATATAATTGCAACATTCAAGCCACACCCAACCTGCAATGGAATCCCCCCCACATACACTCCAACCTCATACACCCCCCCCCACCCGGCCAGGGGTGTCCCTTATTTCAAAATGTGAAAAGTGGCAACCCTAAGTGAAACACACACACATACATATACACACACACTAGGAAGTGAGTATACATGCCTGAAGAGGTGGGTAGCCCTGTCCACGGTACTGGGGATTAGTTGGGGGTTAGGTGCCTTTCTCAAGGGCACTTCAGTTGTGTTATGCCAGGGGATCAAAACAGCAACCTTCCAGTCTCAGGACTGGCTCAGTCTTTGGTGTGCAGCACTTGTTGTGAGGTACTCAGCCTTGTGATGGAAAGTCACCAGTTTCATCCCTTAGCATTGCATGGCTGAAGTGACCTTGGGCAAGGCACCTAACCCCTAACTGCTCCCTTGGCTTGGACAGGGTCTGCCCTCTGCTTCAGGTACATGTGCTCACTGCCCCCAGTGCGTTCCCTAGAGTGTGTATAGGTGTTTTCCCAGGATGGATGGTTCAAATGAAGGTCAAATTCCTCTGTGTGCGAGGGTCAATGATTGTACACTTTCACTTTACCATCAGGCCCCAGTTGTCCCCCTTTTTGTCAGAGAAAATATGTTAACACATCTTCTACAGGCAACAAAGTCTAGAACATTTGAAGCCACACTTACCGTTTATTGACCGAGTTTATAATTTTGGAAAAAGAATGTCACCTTGTGAAAAAGTACATTCTTAAAAGAGGTGAACCATGAACACTCAAAAAAGCCAAAGTGTTCTTTGCATGATGAAATTGTGCTGTAGATTGTTCTACTGTATATAGAAGCCATTTGAAAATGGTTCTATACAGCACCAAAAAGGGTTCCTATAACTACAGTAGAACCCTTCTTCTGGCTTTATAGAACCTCTTTCTAAAAGGTTATAGAACCATCTACAACACATTCCTCCTCAGTTTCACGATGGAAAGAACCTTTTATCCATGAGAAGGGTTCTTTGAGTGTTCATTGTTCTGTATAGAACCATGTTCTTCACTAAAGAACCCTTGAAGAACCATCTTTTTAAAGAGTGTTCTGTATGTTTGTCCCACCATGTATTAAATTCAGAAAAGAAATAGCAGGTGTGCACTAAGGTGTGTAAATAATATTTCAGTTAGTTTATTATCATTAATTAAGTTAATTAAGTTAATTAACATTAACTAAGTAAACGAGCAATCAGAGTCCTCTCCAGCAGATACAGTCCTGTTGATGTTGTAATAATGCTAATGTAACTAGATTATTACATTATTATAAGTAACATTATTTGGCAAAAGGACAGTTAAACGATGGACTACTATGCAGCCAAAAGTACAAACTATTGAAAATAAACGTGCCAAAAAGATGCTTTGTGTCTTCACTCGTGCTACCAGACGACTAGTCGTTATCACACAATTGAATTCTCAGTGAAACCTCTGAAGCGCTATTGTTCACAGACTACAGTCTGCTGCTGCGGCCCAGACAACAAAAAAGTGGGCTGGACATGCTGATACATGAGATTTCAAGAAACGAGTGGACAATGCATAGAAGTGCCTTTCCTCAGCAGTGACACACTATAAATCTTGTCTAGGGTTGTCCACTGCAGATTAACCACCCTGACGGGTTCACTTTCTCCACGGCTACCAGGTCTGCCCTCTCACCTGAGATTCCAGCAGACATGCTGGAGGCCAGAGGAGCAAGCCCTTATCACATAACATCTCACACTCAGCTATTACTGTGATGTCTTTGACACTGCGGCTGCAGAAAATATGATCAGTGCTTTTAACCCTTTAAAAGTTTATTATTTTATAATCTGTTATTACTATTAGTTCCACAGTGGGGATTTTTTTATTTCACCCGCAATTTTCTCCCCAATGTAATGTTAGTGGCCAATTAACCCTTTAATCAGCTCTCCCCATCACTATCACTTACAATGTACCTGACTGTCCTGGGAGGGGGCAGACAAGCACAGGCCTCCTCCGACACCAGTGAGGTCAAGCCCCTTTTTTTCCAAACTGCTGGTGTTACATCAGCGCCGGGCAGCTGGCGCGCTCGGAGGAAAGCGCAGATTCCCAGTTCTGATGGATCGCCCGGCAGTCTTTTTGTTTTTTATAGTGCTAGAGAGAGTGCGCCATCTTGCCCACATGAACCAATTCTGCTTTCTCGAGACCCCGGCTGACTATGGCACTCTTCAAACTCACGATCCTCGGATCATAGTGGCAGCACCTTAGTCCACTGAGCAACTCAGGACCCCCATAGTGGGGACATTTGTCCTCCATTTTACCCATCCATGGAGTAAAACACACACACACACACTAGTGGTGGGCAGCCCTATCCACAGTGCCCGGGAAGCGGTTGGGGGTTAGGTGCCTTGCTCAAGGGCACATCAGTCATGACCTGCCCAGGGATTGAACTGGCGACCTTCTGGTCACAAGACCAGATCCTTACCCACCAGGCCGTTCAGTTGTCAATCTTAAAGGGTCACCATTGTGTTTCTGAATCATCAGAGTTTGCTATAATATCTGAACTTTGTTTACATTCTATTAAGTACCATCGCATCCATATATGGCCTGTAGAGTTGTATTAAAAGTACTAAAACTAACATTTAACAATCCATTCTATATTCCACACTCTTAAAACAGATGGTTCTTCAATGGTACTTTAGTAAAGAAAATGCTTCTATATAGAACCATGAACACTCAGAGAACCCAAAAAAGTTCTTTGCATGGTGAAAGGGTTCTTCAGATTGATGAGGAATGTGCTGTCGTTGGTTCTACATAAAGGCCTTATGAAAATGGTTCTACATAGCACCAAAAATGGTTCCTCTATTATTACAAGCTTGACATCGTAACAATAGTAGAACCCGTTTGAAGGCTATATAGAACCATTTTCAAAAAGGTTCTGTATAAAACCACCTATAACACTTTCCTCGTCAATCTGAAGAACCTTATAACCATGCAAAGAACTCTTTTAGGTTCTTTAAGTGTTCATGGAACCCTTTTCTTTACTCAAGAAAGTAGTCTTTAATAAATCAAGAAGACTGGCAGTGTTGTAGGAGTCAAACTGGATTCCCTGCTTCCTACAAGTGCGTTGGCTGCCTGGCAGTGATGTATTGGCAGTAGTTGGAAAAGAGGCGGAGCTTGACTTCAAATGAATCTGAAGAGGCCTGTGTTAGTCTGCACCCTGATAGAGTCAGGTACATTACAAGTGACAGGGAGAGTCAACGAATGGGTGTGTGGCTACCAAACACAATGGGGAGAAAATCAGGTCAAATGTAATCCCATCCGCCTGTACATCTATCCATCCATCCACCCACTTTGTTTATGTCTTCCACGTGCTCCGTCATGTCTGCCCTCGTCTCGTCATTGTGCTCACCTGTGTCTTGTTTTCCACAGCCTTGGTTCCCCATCTCATGTGTGATTATGTTTAGTTAAAATATTCCCTGGACTGGCACCCTGTCCTGGGCTTAGATGGGATAGTGTAATGCCCTGCCCTGCACTCAGTGAGGGGGTAGGGGACTAACCTCGGCCCTGATAAGGATTAAGTGGGTGTGATATAGGATGGATGGATAAAACGTTCCCTTGTGAGTCACAGTCATTGTCAGTCTTCCTGTAATGCCGCCATGTTCTTGTAATGTCACTGCCACATTAGTTTATGATTCACAGCCAAAGTTTTTGAGTTCATAGTCAAAAGTCACTCTCTGCATCCACTACTTCCTCCATTTACTGACACAACCCTAATGGAGACTAAGCTGAACTTCGGATTTAGATTTTGTGAAAGGTCAATGCTTTGATCTCTGCGCAGGTCATGACAGAAATGCTCTTGAGGCACCTATCCCCCAACTGCTGCCTGGGCACCATGGCTAGAGGCTGCTCACCGCTATGGGCACTACCCCCTAGTGTGTTCACTAGTGTGTGTATGTGTGTTTCACTGTATGGATGGGATGTGGAGGTCAAATTCCTCTGTTTGCGAGCACATTTGTTCGTTATCACTTTATCGCTTTAAAATACAAGAAAGATGAAGGTTACAGACTCATTATTTCACAAATCCGCTGTACGTCCCACAGTGGAAGTCTGGAAGTGCCTGTGAATCCTTTAAGGGGTTAAATGTGCTCCAAACAAGAAGAAAAGAGGTGTGAAACACTAATTGCAACACTAAAGGTCACAGACAATGTAACCTGGCACTAAAAATAGGTGGTGAACAGCTTGCCAAACTCTCTGTGCCTTTCCCCCGACTGTGTCTGTGGAGAGGGTTGTTTTGAAGCTGAGAGTAATGCGCTGGTTTATTTAGAGCTCAGAGGTGGGAACCACAGGCCTGTCCGGAGTTCTCTGCTTAGGAAGATGTCATCTTTCCGCCCCACTGCACAGGTATGGTGTTGTTGATAAACTGGGCTCTGGCAGCCCGGCTGCATGCCAGATTCAATCCACAACCTATAACGGCATGCAGCACCTCCCCACAGACCTGCCAACCCCCTGATCTATGTAAACATGGAGCCTCTGGGTTCTTATCTTTGGCCAGACAACATCAGCAGGCCTCTGACAGGAGCTAGATTTTGTTCAGGACACATGTCAACTGATGCCATGCATATGCAAAACAAATACATCACTTATGAAAGTGCTACATTTAAACTCATTCAATCTGAAAGGCTCATAAAATACACTATTTGTCCAAATAAAATTGTCATATTTGGTCCCACTCCCGCCCGCCACATAAACATGTCTGCCCGCTCCCGCCCACAGTCCTCACCGGGGGGCGGGGGGGCGTTTGGCGCGTGCGAGTTGAGTTTAGTTTGTCCTCCAGTGTGTGTGGGGTGCACAAGCAGTCTTGTTCAGAGAGACAGAAGGCGGGAGCGGATGTTGCTGGATCGGTTCTGGGTTGGATGTAAGATCCGGAGATATTGAGAAAAGACCCGGAGTTATTGCTCCGTAGCCCCGCCCTAGTACTGCCCCTGATCCTCACATCAATCTGATTAACTACACAGAGCTTAAAACTTACTTAAATAATGTGCTGGTAGAGAAAAGGTATCTTATCAAATCCAGTATAATACAGAACAGTCTTATTATTCTTTACTGGAGAACACTTTGCATAAAAACCAGATACATATATAACACACTCTGAGCTGCTGATGAGATCAGTGTTACTGCACATCTCACAGACGATAAGTTACTCACATAAACAAATTATTCACATCTACCTACACAGGATGATGACTACATTAATAAAACACTAAGCCAGCACAACACAACTGCATAAAATAACCGATATGAACAATTTATAACTGTTTTACAACTGTGTACAATCCGCAAGTGCTTCTGGGTGATGACGTCACCCTCAACATGGCCAATCAAATCTAATTTTTAAAATCACGGCCTAATGAATAATTATTAGGGCAGAGAGAGCCTGTGTGCGTCTGTGTGTGTGTGTGTGTGTGTGTGTGAGAGAGAGAGAGAGAGACAGAGAGAGAGGACGCGCGTTCGTTTGTGTGTGTGAGAGAGAGTGAGTGAGCGAGAGAGAGACTGAACGTCTGTTCACGTGATGCTCAGCCAGTATTTTGACTGTATTACTGACTGATTAGCTACATGATTCTCATCATTTTCTATATTTATTAATTTGCAAGATTTTTCGACATGTACGTCTCGTCCCGCTCCCACGACTGACTGACCGACCGCTCCCGCAAGAGACGATTAATTGTGGTCCCGCGCCGCAAGATATTGTAACGGGTCCCGCAGGTAGACCTCTAGCCTGGATTACTGCAGCAGTGCGGCGTGGCATGGAGTGGATCAGTCTGTGGCACTGCTCAGGTGTTATGAGAGCCCAAGTTACTGTGATAGTGGCCTTCAGCTCTTCTGAACTGTTGGGTCTGGTGTATCACATCTTCCTCTTCACAATACCTCATAGATGTTCTGTGGGGTTAAGATCAGACGAGTCTGCTGGCCAATTAAGAACAGGGACTCCATGGTCCTTAAACCAGGTACTGGTAGCTTTGGCACTGTGTGCAGGTGCCAAGTCCTGTTTCTAACGTTTCTAAAAATCTAAACATTTCTAAAAATCTTTTTTTTTGTTTGTTTTGGTCTTAAGTAATATTCTAATTTTCTGAGATACAAAATTTGGGATTTTCATTAGTTAATCAACAAAATTAAACGAAATAAACATTTGAAATATATCAGTTTGTGTGTAATGAATGAATATAATACACAAGTTTCACTTTTTGAATGGAATCACTGACATAAATCAACTTTTTCATGATATTCTAATTTTATAACCAGCACCTGTATAGTCACAAGCTTTTAGGATAAGAACTCTTGGAAGAGATGGGTCTTCAGCAGGTGTCCCAATACTTTTTCCATATTGTATATATAGTAGTTAATAACAGTTTACTATCACAATATTATGTTTTGTGATGCTGTAACAATTCTCAAAAAATAAAAAAATTAAAAAAAAAAGTCCCCTAACTCACCAGCTGTAGGGCAGGGCATTACACACTGTCCTAGTTAAGCTTAGAACAGGGCACCAATCCATCACTGGGCATACACATACAGTCAATTTAGAGTACCCAATTCACCTGACCTCCATTTTTTGAAAACCGGAGACCCCAGAGGAAACGCCACCCAGGTGGGGACTCGAACCCACAACCTCCTGCTAACCACCCTAAACTGTAAAAACTGTATATGTATCACCAGATTCTTGCCAATACAGGGCACTATTATAGTCTACTATACTAAGCCTGAGGGTAAGTGATGAATAGATCTGCTTGAACAGCTCTTCCTTAACTTGTGTCATCACAATTCACTACAGCTTCATTCTGTGAACTTAACAAAGAAGGCAACATAAATGGGAGATCAAGTGTCACAGAGTATGTTAAGAATGCATTCCTAAAGCATGTACACAGCACCCCTTGACGGAAGTTGTGTACAAGGCCTCAGCGTAGAGATTAGTAATATTTTTGCTAATTACCTGTTTATGAAAACACAGACATGGACTCTTCTCCTTACATTAGATACATTACAATCTCATGTACATCTGATTCTGTAATGGCAAACAATTGCTTGAAACATTCAATACACACATTCTTTGTGAGGTGGCTCTGTAGTACTAAAGTCTAATCTAATATCAGGCTTTTTGTTTTGTTTTTGTTTTTACTTTGCTCATTTACACAATAAATACATCAATACAATTTGGCACCAAAATCAAAAATTCTGTTGAAACTTTGACCTCTTTTACTGTGATTATCATAAACATTCTCCAAAAATTAGAATATGGTGAAAAAATTTCATTTGTGCTCATAATTTCATTCAAAAACTATTAAAATGTTGTGTATTTTATATTCATTACACAAAAAAGTAGACATATTAAGTCTTTTTTTTTTTTTAAATGTTGATAATGTTAATTTAATTTGCTCAAATTCAAAATGAAACATTCTCCAAAAATTTGAATATGGTGCAAAAAAATCATTTCTGCTCATAATTTAATTCAAAAACTGTTAAAATGCGTCTTATATACATTACACATAAAAGTAGACATATTAAGTCTTTTTTTAATGTTGACAATATTAATTTAATTTGCTCAAATTCAAAATGAAACGTTCTCCAAAAATTTGAATATGGCACAAAAAAATAATTTCTGCTCATAATTTAATTAAAAACTGTTAAAATGTTGTGTATCTTATATACATTACACATAAAAGTAGACATATTAAGTCTTTTTTTATGTTGACAATGTTCATTTAATTTACTCAAATTCAAAATGAGCTTTAAGCCATACTGATCAACAGAAATTTATACATATGATACATTTGGCCACTCTTTCATCCCTGTTTTTTTTCCTATATCTATTTTAGATATTTAAATGTATGGAAGCATCATCAGGGTGTAATCAACATTAAAACTTGTGAATTTCCTTTGACAAAACAAACACTCACTGACCTTTTTCCACACCTCAGTGTTTATATCTAAACACAGCTGCTTGTCAATGACCGATCCAGTTTTCTACAGTCTATGAACTGACCTTTGTTAGTGATGGCAAAGCTTCATTAACCTAAAGCCCACAGCCACTCAGATCTTCAGTGTAAGTAGGAGAAAAACTTTGTCATGACATAAACTGACTGAGTCAATGGCATGAGTTCAGGACCACCATTATGCTTATTTTAAGGTGTATCTGTTCTTGTACTGGCAACTGAGGCTATTTGTGTATAGATTATAAAGTAAGGGTAAGGGCGAAATGTCAAATCCTACAGACGTCTGCTTTCCCCACTGAAATGTAAGCAATTTTTCTGTATTGTGCATTGTTTAGCGCTTAAATAGTCAAATAGCTGTTTCATTGCATCCCAGTATTATTCCACGTTAAGCAATGACTACTTTCCATCATTTTTGTTTCTTTACTCTCTCTGAAATATATTAAAGATGTGGATGGAAATAAAACACTAGAATGTGTCTAATTGGGGCATTTGCTCTAAAAAACAATGGACAATCAATGCAAACTTTGGGGTTCCTCATCATACGATATTGTAACCACGAGGAACCCTTTTTCAAAGGGTGTTTCCTTGAAATTGAGCTCAAGAAACCCAGAATTAAAGAATTGTGCTTCCCAGTGATGTAGTTAGAGATTCATGTGGGAGCATCTAGGCCAGAGGTGCCAAACTCCAGTCCTGGTGGGCCTTAATCCTGCACAGTTTGGTGAACTCCCTTATAAAACACACCTGATTCAACTCAGCAGGTAACGACCAGGTTTAATCATAGCATCAGAGCAAAGAAAACTGAATATTTATGGCACCTGTGCAGTGTTTAAGACGAGGCCCTGTATGAACAAGCACTATATTGTATAATGCCATGTTGTGAATGTTGCAAAATACAGTGGTAACCCTACTTACGAGTATAATCCGTGCAGGAGCCGAGCTCGTTAGCTGTTTGCTCGTTAGCTGGATGCATTTTCCCCATAAGAATACATGTAAAACTGATTAATCCGTGTCAGCCGGCCAATATACAGTATACTTTAATATGCTAAATAATGTGTTTATATGGGTTTTTAAAACATAAACGAGACGACGACGGCGCTCGTGTAGGCTGGCGGCTAAGGAGGACAGGAGGACGGGCGTACGTGTATGGCATGGTTACACTTATCATATGAAAAGTAAAAGTAAAATGTATCTAACTTTCTTGTTCACTACCTTTTGCTTTCTTTGTGTCACTTTCACTAGCACTTTCACTTTCACTGGACAGCGGTCAAAGGTAATGACTGACCTCTTCTTCTACGCTAGCATCTAGGGGATGCTACGACCGCCGCACCCCTAGCGGTTGGCATACTTGAACTAATTTACGCTACTCGTTACTTGGAATTTTACTCGTTACCTGGAACAAAAATATTCCGAGATCTCGACTCGTTACCTGGAATACTCGTTAGTGGGGATGCTCGTAATTAGGGTTACCACTGTAGGTTCGTTACTGTTCAGAAATTCATTGAAAATTGTCGTATTGTATATTAATTAAACATAAAGTGACATAGTTAAGTCTCTGTCTTAATGTTGATCAGTTGGGCTTATAGCTCATAAAAATCTGAAATCCAGGATCGAAGTTTATTATAAAATTTAATTTAGAGTTCAAACAGCATCAACATATAAACAAAAAAAGGTTTAAAATGATGCACTAGTACTACTGTAGGGCTGGAATATGTTCACATATAAGCCACATCAAACCTCCATATAGACGATTAATGACCTTCCCGAGGCAGTCCAGAGGAGCAGGTCTATCTGAAAAGGAAGCAGTACAGCTCTGATATACAAGGCCAGTGAATGAAGTGGACTTGTGCTTCTCTAGGTGTGGTTTGTTTATAGTGGCCATAAAATGACAGCAGGTTTATATTATAGGCCAAAACTGTGACCAGCTCAGTTTAGAAAAAGGATTCTTTAAATAATATACTTTAAATGCAGATGTGAGCATGGCATTAAACATGCACATTACAATGAGCAGCAGGGTTAAAAACAGCACCTGAAGATCTATAATGGTCATTTTTACATACACAACCGTGCAGCAGGATCTCTTTTCCTGAATGTGAAAGCCTCTCAAATTTGCTGTGCCCTGTATGACCTTTCTAATGAAGTTATGGATTATCTGTGCAGACGTGAAGTAGGCGGTTCCTGCACAGGTATCTCGTCCCTCCCACTACTGACCTTGAGTTGAGCAGAGATCACTTTGAGCTCAGCAGTGTGAGAGCAGCAGGCCAGGAACATCACACAGCAGGCCAAGTGTAAAGCCCGGATATGCACATAAAGTAATAGACTTTAAAGGACAAAGAAAGGTCTGGGTGATACCACTGGAATCCAGATGTTTCAATGCACTCAAAACATTTTGCGCCACAGCGCCATCTGGGAGAGTAAACGACCAGGAAAACAAACTTAGTGAGGACATTTAAACTACAGGTACAGTTCTTTGACCTCTGTGACACACTCATTTGCTATTGGCCAGAGTGCCAAGTGGATCAGAGCTGCAAAGAATGTCCCAAAGGGAACAAGCTCAGGCTTTAAAAGACAGAAATCTTATGTTTCTGAGGGTTTTGTAAAGGTGGGTAATGGTGTGTAATGGTATGTAGTAGTTTTCTGATGCTTTGATATCAAAATGTAAAGGATCCTACTCACCTTAATGACACATCTAATGTTTTTCTAAGGATCTAAATATGTTCTATAGGAACCACGTTCTCTCTAATGGTAGTCATAAGCTATTTCCCATCAGACCATCTAGTGTAGAGTTTTTAATGTTTTTACTTTCAGCAAGGTCAGAACATAATCAGTACAGAACATCACAGGAAATTCTGAACTTGTACAGACTGTACTGAGTGCAGAAGTTCAAACACAATTAGTGGACCCTCGCTCAGAGGTGTTACTTTTGGTTTGACACCAGGCATCAATGAAACAACTTGAGTGAATGCTCTAAGCATACATAAATACAGTATATATAAAGTATTTACTATATATATATATATATATATAGTTGTGCTGTTTAAAATTATTTGTGGTCTGAAAACTCTACATCATTTGGTTATTTTATTAATTAATTAATTAATTAAAATATATGCTTGAATTAATAATATATTTATTTGTAATTTGGGAGAAATCTGTATTTCACAGAATAAAACCAACGTGTTCACTTTTACACAGTCACAGACATATAAATATAGAAAAAAAGCTGAGTAAATGGTCATGTGCACTATTCACCATTACGCCAGCGCGCTCTATCAGTTAATAGTATGGCGCGCGCGCGCGC
>BRDA01007653.1:33811-44979 GCA_036984385.1 Crenuchus spilurus | reverse complement strand
CCCCCCCCCCCCCCCCCCGTGTACGAATTGTGTTACGCAAATTCGATGCGCGTCGCCGATTGGTCGGACTGGGCCCTCCCTCTTCTCGTAGGTAACTTATTAAAAAACATAAGAGAGTGAGAGGGAGAGAGAGAGATAGAGAGAGAGCACGAGAGGCGGAGCCAGGTGGCGTAGAAAGGATATATCGGGCGGGTCCAAACCCCACGAGCCGGGTACGACTCTGTCCTTTCAGACAAAGTAGGCGAGAGGACAGCTGCCTCGCGCTCTGAGTACCTGAGCAAACACCTCTACCAAAACAAAATTAAAAAAAAAAAAACAATAAAACAAAAGACAAGAAAAGAAGAAGAAAAAAGTCACACAAAGGGAACTTAAACGATTGAAAATGCCCGCAAACAAGGACGGCGACGGCGGCTGGAAGAGCTTTCTGTGGAATTCAGAAAAGAAGGAATTTTTAGGACGGACAGGCTGCAGTTGGTGTAAGTGCTCGACATTTTTTTCCCTCTTCCTTCTCCCGTTGGATTATAAAAGCTGTTGAGAAATGCCCGCGACTTTGCCTCCTCGGCACCTGACGGAGCTGAAGTTGGCTTCACGTTCAGAAGCGTCGTTATTCGCATTCGAACGCCAACGTAAACGGCACGGCGCGGCGTGCTGCCGCGCGACCCAAGTTCGAATTCGAATTCGACGCGTTGTGAATGGGAAGCTAACTTGGCTTGGCCAGCACCTGTTTGACTGTTTGAGCCGAGTTCACAACACGCTGCCGTGTCGTGACTGACTTTCATTTTCAACAGGGAGGGGGGAAAAAAACTGCCCTCATGTAGCTTAGCCACAAGCCTCACAACACAGCAGAGCGGCGAACTTTTTACCACAGCCCAGTATCTGTAATAGAGCTGTAATAACGAGCCACTTAGCGCGTGAGCAACGTTAGCATGTAGCTATTTCCATTTGTCAACGTGTTTAATTACGTGTACACGAGCTTTCCTTTGACTCTAAACAACAACAAAAAAAAAAAACAAGATAACCGTCTCGCAACCAAAAACGAACGTTCTAGAAACGTTTGTTAGCCGTGTAACTGCAGAGAGACGCTTCAGAATGTAGTTCTGGTCTGTAAAGGTAGTGTTTGTGTCCAGTTATGGAAATAAAGGTCAGTGTGAAGGACATAATTGGCATTTTTGATAAGTGTAGACAAGAAGCTTCTCAAATAGGTGGGCAGGATTTCACACAGATTAACCCCTAACACAGCTTTGTGGTTCTCTGGACTAGACTCTTTGCACTTTCCTGCTGTGGATGTGTAATTACAGCTAAGTTGATAAGAACCAAGCACATGAATAATAACACAACCTTTTGGTTCATATTTCCCCCCTCCCCAAGGTGAGTCAAGGTGAACAGACCTGGTGGGTTCCCTATGTTTTGTTCTGTCAACCAGACCCAAGCACAGAACTCCAGCCGTTTCATCCAGTGGCTTTATTTTGGGTGGGAGGCCATCCACCACTGATAGGTTATCACTTCTCAACATGCATCTGTTTGTCTTCTGTGTAGTAGAGAGAGAGAGAGCTCTCCATTCAAGGTCTTCTAAGCCTGACCGGGTAGTCCTGACCAGGCTGATGAAAAGGCAACAGGCACTACTAGCCTACAGTTTGCAAACTTATGTTCAACAAGTGGAGTAGACAAAAATACGGTACGTACTGTTCTTGTTCCCCCTCAGGTCGTGCTTGTCTGTAAAATGGAGGCTTTGGTTACACATGTGGGTCGATTCGCTTGGTGATTAGCCCTCATGTAGTCAAAGAATGATGTAACATAGATTTGTGAACTGCGTCTAATGTCGTAAATGTGGACGTTGTGGACGCATTTTAAAGCTCGGGCGAGTTTCCTTTTCAGGTTTGGGTTACCAGACGTCAGGAGGAAGCTGCCACCATAGTCACTGACAGAAGGCATGTTTTGCACAGAGAAACGACAGCTCTGCAACTCTGTTCATTCTTGACTTATGTAACGGGGAGGGGAGGGCCTTTGGCTGAAATTGAGGGGAAGTGAGGAAGGCTGTGTGTACACCTATCACCTTCAACTAGGCAGTGCTGTCAGCCTTTGATATTTGTGCTTGTGTTCGGTACTTTTAAGGGTAGCGTACATGTTATCGTCATTGTCAAGTGAAAGATGATCTTTACACCTCACAAGCTTACGTCGGACAATAGGCCCAGCCCTAGACTTTATTACCCTGCTCATGGAGAGATCAGTATAATTCCATTGTCTTCCCATTCCATTGTATTCCAACAATGAGCTTGTGCACACGTTTCCTGTAGATGTGTAAGTTGTTTATAGTTGGGTCAAAAATAATTAGGCTGCTAGTTTTTCGGTGCCCAGCTGAATCCGTCACTGCTATCTGTTGGGAGTGGGAATTGTGGCACTTTTAGCATCGGGAGTAGGCCTGTGATTGGCTGATATGAGTTGTGTGAGAAGCTGAGTTTAGGCCGGCGTTCTTCTGACCACCATTGAAAATTTTAAGCTCCTGTTGCCGTTCTTGACAGCTTTACAAGAGCCCCGGAAACTCTGTGGGAACGCAAACTTCCTCCATGTGGGAAAAATAAGGAAGTCCCTAATCACGAGAGTCACATGTCATAGCAGATTTTGCTTAACGGTGCAATTTGTTTGGAAATGAATTTCTATACAACAATGAAACATCTCAACCGTTGATTAGACAATATCACATTTGGGTTATTTACACTCGTTTTAGACATTCTGTTCTATTACATTATACAGGCTTAATTGAATTATTTACTACATGCTAAATTGACACAACAAACATGAGAACATTCACCGTTTTGGTGTATTTGTCATAAATCAATCAAATTTTGATAACAGCTTGGTAGAACGAATACATTGGATTAAACATACAGCCCATATCCCATCTCATGGGCCGTGAAGATGCTAAATGTGCTTAAAAGTTATTTGTCCTCATTTTTAATCCACCGCTTCTTTCTTTACAGTAAAAATCTTCATCTTCTACGTAATCTTCTATGGCTGCTTGGCTGGGATTTTCATTGGCACCATCCAGGCCATGCTTCTGACCCTTAGCAACTACAAGCCCACGTACCAGGACAGAGTTGCACCCCCAGGTAATTAACCAGACGTTTTTAAAGTCAAAGGTCAGCGTCCTGACACCGAGTTGCCTGTTTGTCTTCGTAAAATACCATAATTAAGTGTCAAGTGTTGCTACGGTATTAACACACTGTTGGTATTTTTAACTGGTACCCGTCATACCCATCACTCTGTCTGTTTGTACTGATGGATTATTTATTCCTGTTTTCCTTAACGAGTGAATTTGCACCGAAGCAGCTGATACTTGGGCTGAAAGATCACATTTTTATATCAGTGTCGTTGTTCAAGAGCTACAAATGTTACAGCACATATTATTAAAAATGTCGTTTGGGAACGTCCTATGGATCAGTTGGACCAATCTAGGAAAACCAAACCTCAGTGTGTTGGAACATCAGAACCACAACTTGTTGGCCGTCTGCCACACTGCGTTCAGGAGCCAAGCCTCAAGCCAGGAAGCAGCGGATATTTTAGTGCTCTTGACCAAAAAAAAAAAAAGTTAAATCAAAGTCAAAAATTCGCAATCCGATATTTTCCCCAAATCATTCAGCCCTGGCTGGTTTACAGGATTACAGGAGAGGTAATGCTAGACTGCGACAGATGACAAGAACTGGAAGAGCAGCATCAGAGGTGCGAGTGCACTACCCGTAGCATCGGTGGTGATGCCGTTTTTGTTTTTACAGGGAAATGTTAAATAGTTTCTCTAAACATTATCACAGCTTTGCTGTTGTGAAAAGCGTGAGACGAAGAGACTTTCAGCCATTTTGTCATTTCACTCTCTTGTCAGATTTGGCGGGGCTTTCCCTGACGCTGTCGGTGCCATGCTGCTCGTCACAGGTTGACGAATTTGATGTCTCAGATCCGTCTCTTGGCAGAGGGGGCGATTTACTTTAAAACTATATATATTCTCATGCTCGTTATGTAGCCACTCCAATGTTTTTCGGGACGTGTACGCTTCATAAAACCTTACAAAGATAAGTGAAACAGCCTTGGTAGACAGTAGGTATTGTTTTTGAAGCTCGCACTGCTTGGTTTCTCATTGCTCTATTGCCAGGCATTAGCCCAGCCAGCCTCAACAGTCTTGTGCCAACGAATGTTTGCACAGTGCACACTGCCGCCTTGGCATATATTTAGCAGCATTCATAAAGGGCTGGCTCAGGCACCAACTGAACATTAGCCAGTCGGCTAGTGCCGTTTCCCCTTGAAGAGCAAAAGCCCGTGTGCAGATAGGTTTAGCAAAGGAAGGAACATGAGTAGGTGCAGAGTGGAGCCCAGCAGAGCGCGCTGCGATTGGAAGCCGTGGTAAAGGAAGGTGGTAGACACGCTCACTGCACTCAAGTCCCGCCCACCTCTCAGGGGCTAAAAAGTTTCCATTGTGTGTGAGAAGCACGTGAGTCGTGGTGGTGGGGATGGTGTGTGTGTGTGTGTGTTGGCTGTGAGAGTGTGTGGCTAAGTCTGTGTAAGTAAAAGAAAAATGCCTCTTTTTTTTTCTTCTGTCAAACACGCTTGTGAAGTTTTAAGTGTCACGGCAGCAGCGCTAGAAGTTCCAAGACCGTTAGGAATCATGACCTTACAAACGATACAACGGTTCCTCCTACTCATTCTGCCTTACTGGCTCTGCTCATGCCACGCCCCAATTTGGCCTTGTGAGTGAGCTGGGTGGAAAATTACTGCCAGGCTGAGAACATGAGGTTCATCTGAGTAACTAACTACCAATGAATGGATTTGTTGCTGGTGCCGTATTCCAGTCTTTGCTGACCAACGGCCACATCTACTAGCGCATCTCCAAAAATTGGAATGGCATGAAAAAGTTGATTTGTGTACATGTACGGTGACATATTTAGTTTTAAAGTTGATGCTGTTTGAGTATTAGTTTAGTGAACTCTTGAAAGCGTGAATGCGTAATGAATAAAACATATATGCTAATTTACCTTTTTGAATTCAATTATGAACACAAATTAACTTTCCATAATATTCTAGTTTCCTGATGCTGTAATAAAAATCCGGTAACACGTTATAACTTTCATTAATAGCTCGTTAACTAATGATTAATAACTGTGACCAAATCAGTAGTTCATGAGAATTTAATTAACAAATGATTTACTAATGATTTGTTGAAAATGAATACCAAAAATTCCTTTATAAGTCAGTTGGGAAATTCATGTATATACTGCTGTTCAGAACATACGATACTATTGTAAAACAGTGGTCTGTACTTTCTGTTGTATTAAATGCATGTGGTAGGAATATTTTAAGCAAAATTTGGTTAGATTTAAGCCCAAATTATATATTTTTTCATCCGTTTGAACATCGTCTTAGCCTAGGACATTTTTAAATGTACGTTTACATGAACACTAGTTTGCCAGTTTGCAGGATTGTACAGTCCTGGCTCAGCCAAACTATAGCACATCTTCATTTCTCTCTCCTCAGGCCTATCACACACACCATACTCAGTCAAATCCGAGATCTCTTACAGCTTAAGCGATGAGGAAAGTTACAGGAGCTATGTGAAAACCATGAAGGAACTGCTGGAGTCATACACAGACAACGTGCAAACAGATGAGCGGAACTTTGAAAATTGTGCAGGTACACCGAATTCCTATCAAAAGCACTATATGCAATGAAATGTTATATACGTTTAGAGTTATATGTAAACAAAGAGTGCTGGAAAGAGTTCACAGTACAGTTAAGTCTTTGGGCAAAACTGGCTTCTTCCTTTGTGAATTTCAACATGGAATCAGTGTTGAATGTCCAAATGCTGAAAATTAAAATGCAAATTGGTTGCCAGTTTTCTATTTAGCTATACAATTTTGAGAAAATGTTGATGGTAAACTACACTGGTATGATTGTATATTACTTAGATTCTGATGTGTTTGCTTTGATAGGGAGCATGGAAATTTAACTAGATCCATTTTGTTTTGTTCTGCATTCAGATGTTCCAAGTGGGTACACAGACCGTGGAGAGCTGGAGAGCGATATGGGTGTAAGGAAGGCTTGCCGCTTCAGTAGGACCTTGCTGAGGGCCTGTTCAGGCTTGGTTGACACCGACTTTGGCTTTAAGGATGGCAAACCTTGTCTTATTGTCAAGCTCAACAGGATTGTGAACTTCAGACCAAGGGTATGATATATTTTACAAGTTTAAAATGGTTATGTTTAAGCCCAGAGTGGCCAGAGGATCGCGAGTTCGAATCTCGGTCATGCTGTTTGCCATCAACAGTTGGGACCCAAGAGAACAAAATTGGCAGTGCTCTCTCTGGGCAGGTAGATGGCGCTCTCTCTCTCCCTATCACTCTCACATTGCAATGTCCGCTGGCTTGGGCGTCTGGTAAACTAGAGAGACCCTGCACTTTCCTCAGAGCGCGTTGGCTCCCCAGTGACGGTGTATCAGTGGTAGTTCGAAAAGAGGCGGTGGCTGTATTGCACATAACGGAGGAGGCTTGTGCATGTCTTCACCCTCCTGGAGTCAGGGATGGTGCAAAGTGATTGGGAGAGCCACTAATGGGTTGGGTTAATTGGCGACTACCACTTTAAGAGAGAATTGGCAAAAATTAATTTTAAAAAAGGTTGTTGACATAAAAGACATCTTTTAACCCGGTCCAAAATTCCGCAAAAACACTTGTATAACTCCGCAAGACTTTATCCTAAAAACAAAATAAAACATACCCCGAAACCTTAAAGCGTCTGCTTTTCAAATACATATAGCCTAAATCAAAGTATATATTTTTAGATATCTAGGGAGAGGAGCCGAAATAAGTAGACACACGTTTGTCAGAGTGAGTCAGACAGCTGCACGTTTTTTCCCACCAAATGACGCGATCTGTTATACATATGATAATGACATGGTAATCCTGGACATAGCATTGGTGGATTAGCGGCCGTGGAATGTGACCGTGAATAAAGACCTCTCACTTCACACGTATCTCAGAAATATTCAGTCTAGGAACCACTGAATGAGCCAAACACGTCAACTCGCATTAGTTAAGCTTTAGAAATAAAATCACACACAATGTCTAAAAACTGTAATGAGCAGTGTGTAGCCAACACCTCTGTTTATTCAGTTCTGAGCTCAAAAGTCAGAGTGTTTAGAGTGTGATTTTACAATATATCAGCACATCTGAAAATGGGTTTTTGGAAAGTTTAGAGCAGATTTAATCAAAATATAGATTTATGACACTCTTACTGTTCTGACACTGTTGTTGCTGAGTTTGTTCTGAACAAAAGTCCGTGTAACACTTTGGGGAATAAAAAATTAAATGGGTGTAATTGTGTAAAAAAGTCGAGGCATGTCGGACTACATCAGAGTGTCTGAAATACACTCAGACTCCAAGGGGTTAAACCAATTTCACTGGCTAGCACCTGAAGTGAATGCAATCTAGTGGTCAAGCTGTGGCAGTGTTAGAGTTTTATGTCAAATCCATTATATTTACTACAAAACAAAAGCTGTTAACGTAATTGTAAGATAAAATGCATGAGGTAATGTGATGTTCTTTCCTTCCTCAGCCACCAACATCCAATGCATCTCTCCCTGTGGGTGCCCAAGGAAATTTCCAGCCTAATGTGATTCCCATCTTCTGTACAAACAAGGTACAGACTGCATTTTGGTGTCCATCGTTTGTATAATATATTCCAGTCAATTGGAATATCCTTCTGTTCCTCATTTTATTCAACGTGAATGTTCTACTTATCCATATTCTAGCACTAATGCCTCTTTTCCCCTCGCGCAGAAAGAAGAAGATGCTGACAAAATCAGAGAGATCAAGTACTATGGATTGGGCAATGGGTTCCCACTCCAGTACTATCCTTACTATGGCAAGCTGCTACACCCTCAGTACCTCCAGCCACTGGTGGGCATCCAGTTCACCAACGTTTCCTTTAACGAGGAGCTGCGCATCGAGTGCAAAGTATATGGAGCTAACATTGATTACAGCGAGAAGGACCGTTATCAGGGACGCTTTGACCTCAAACTCCTGATCAAGTCATGACCTCAGCTATGAAAATAGCACTTTTACTCTGCCCATTTCAAAACGTAATAATTTAGAGAAATTAAAAAACAAAAACCCCAAAAAAACAAAAACACGACTAGTCTTGAACAAACTTTCATAACATACGGGACCTACACTTAATCTGTATGCTTTACACTAGCTTTCTCTGCATATGTTTAGGGTTAGAATGTAAATGACAGGAGAGTAGCAATAGCAAAGTATTTATTCTACTGTAAATGAGAATATTCCTTGAGCCATGGGACATGTTCATTCATTACTGTAAATGATAATTCCACTACTGATGTAGCGAGCAGTGTTTCTGTCCCTGAGTATTTCTGCCTAGCGTGGTCTCTCTCTATATTTTTGGAGTGTGCAGTGCAGTAGTCGCATACAATGGTCCTTTCCAAGCCATGTTATAATTTCTGTTGTTTTTATGTGAGTAAGCTTAGTGGTCCAAGGTGTGTGGGTGTCTCTGTGTGAGGAAGAGTGTGTGGTTATGGGTGTGTGTCCGTATTTGTATTCTTATGAGAAGAAGAAAAAAAAAAAAAACTGGCATGGTACGCGCTGATATCCCCAGGTCCGTATGTGAGTAAATGACTGCACTCCGTGGAATCCTTTTTCCTTCTTTTTTTGGTTGATTTTTGGGGGAAAATATGTTTTTACATCACTTTTTCTCTTTTTATTTGATCAACTTGCAGTGTGGGAGTTTGGGGTTAATGACTTTTCTGTACGGGGCTTTTACTTTTCCTTTTAAGTGTAGAACTGTGTGTATCTAGTCTGGAGGACGACTCCACGCTAGAACAGAGGACTGTTCCTCCTTGCGGTCACCGTGGCAACTCAGTGCTTTAATTTAATTTTTTTTTTGTTTTATTATTTTTGTTTGTTTGTTTCATTTTTTTGCTGGAGACATCACATGACGTGGTGTAACTTTCTAATGAATGTTTTAGCCATTTACATGGTGGAAGAATTTTATATTTATGCAGTTGTACAATTTTTTTCTGCAGGAAAAAAGTGTATTGTATGAAATCCAGATACCAAAGTCACTGGTCAAAGGTTAGAAAACTTATCAGATACGATGCAGTACCCCGTGTAATAGGATGTGTTGTCAATGTTAAAAGTGCTTAAAAGTCAATGCTGAACATCAGAACACCTGTCAGGAGTTACATCTGCTCTTGTCGTTTTATTTAATCCGGGTAAGACGTAAAACAAATAAATGTACAAACAACCAGGCTGTTGTCGATTTTTCGTTTTTATTTAAATATTTAAATCAGAGGAAAAAAAATGTTTTCGCATTTTTTGCTTCATCCATCGAGAATCTTGAAGAAATACTGAACCTGCAAGACAGAAAATACCACATTATAAAGACTGCAGTCAAATGATTTCGGAGTAAATTGAAATGCACGGGCTTTAATAACTAGTCACTTGTTAGATTAAACTTGTATTAGTTTGTGGTGCGGCACATGTAGTACTTTATTTTTGGCTTTATTTATGCATTACGCAGTCAGCTTGGTCCATTTCAAAACAACTGACGTTCCTCAAAACACAAAGCCTAGAGTGCGTCTGCATGTGTGCACTCGGCATAGATGTGTGTCCATGGCCTTTCTCAGGCTCTTGGAATGTGGTAGCTGAGCCGGTCAGCAGGCAAATGATTAACAAGGACCCGTTTGTTACGAGGAGCTGGACAGATCAGGAGCTTGCACGAAACAATGACGTAGAATGGGCCAAACCCACTCCCTGACAAAACAATGCCTTTGCCCCCCTCACACTCGTCCTGTTCCCCCTTTCCGGGAGAGATTATGCCGTGGGTTTGATTCGGCCTACAGTGGGACAGTCATGAGACCTGTTTCTGGGTCTCACATGAGATGCTGAATTATTTGCGAAGGTGAACAAACGTTAAGCCATGTGTAGTCTACACTGCCTCAGAAACGAGACTGAACAATGATGTGAAACAGCTCACCTCCAGTAAACCATCCTCTGGAAGGTCGGTGCAGTGGATGGCGTTTTGGACTTTGTTTTTGCCATAGAGCGCTCGTAAAGTGGTGGGCCGTAGATGCCGTGCAATTTCCTGTAATGGAACACACAAGGGAACATTGTAATGGCACGATGACAGCTCACTGATGTTCTGCAGTGAAAACAAAGGGATAAACCAAAGGCATGGTGGAAAAGACCTTGCCAGCCCTGCAATGTATTTCCTTTACATCACAATAAAGCCTGAAAATGAATCTAGATGATGACGCATGTGTTGTGATGATTACATCAAGAATCTGATCACGTCTCATTTTCTGTCAACTCGGAGATTACTCAAGATTTGTTCTTACAGATATGTAGCTAAAGCTGCTTCCACACCTACAGTCCTTTTTACTGTAGAGATGACATTATTCAGACGGCTTTACATGAACGGATGCTTGGAGATACTCTGAGAAACGTAAATTACAAATCAATAATAAGTAACGTGAGGGGATTAAAACCCCCAGACATCAAACAGACTGAGCACCGATTCAACCGACCCTATCTGTGAAAAACCAGTGGGCCACCAAACCCCCTCCAGGCTGGCACGGAGAACGCTCAACATTCCGAGCATGTTGTAATGCAGCAAAACAGGAGGAAAAAATCCTCACCATGTGCTCAATCAATAATTAGTTTAAACGGCACTACACGCCCACAACAAAAAGGACCAATCATCAAGTACGTTAGATCATCACGGTCCAAAGAAAAATGTATCTCCATTATTTACAATATCATTCGAGTTCAGACATGTTTGGAATAAAATCTCTCTACATTGATGTACATTCGGTTAGTTTTTCTGTAAAATCGCGATTTTGGAGATGTTTTCCCCCTCAGACAGTGACAATATGCGCAGAATATATGAAGATTCAGTACCAGTCAAAAGTGTTCTGTATTGTAGATTAATACTAAAGTCATCTAAACTATGAGTAAACACATCTGTAATCATTTAGTAAACAAGTAAACAAACCAGATCATGTTTATATTTGACACGTAGATTCGGTCTCCACGGATGACACTTCTGACAGTTTATATTTGTACTAGACCAAACAAATGAACAAATGATTTACTAATGTCTACACAAATGAGTATCAA
>BRDA01007653.1:0-10744 GCA_036984385.1 Crenuchus spilurus | reverse complement strand
TAATAAATAAAGATTTTACACTGGAATATTTTATTCACTGAGATCTATGATGTGTTATTTTAGTGTTCCCTTTATTTTTTGAGCAGTGTATATAGGAGTGTTTCCTTTTTTTAACACAACACCAATTACTTGCCAACACAGCCTAAGCAAAGGGTTCTTTATCTGTAGTGATCACAGAAAGCTCATAAGCCTTTGCATCTCTGTTAACACAATGATTTTCAAGTAGGGCACTACCTCTCTTTCTTGCTGCCAAGTTTGTTGGCTGTGTATTGGTCCCCATAGTCGATGAGGTTCAACTGTCGAGAGAAGACGTTGACACGGTTCCCAACAAACAGATCTTCTGTATGAAGATCGTCATATTTGGTCCTCCTCAAAAAGGTGCGCTGGTTCTTCACATCAAACTAAAATGAGGAGAAGTGGAGTTGTTATTAACACACTTTAAAAAGCAACCCGGAATGTGGAATCTGGGAAATCTTGAATCTGAGGTAAAGAATATCTACATGTGTGTGGGGACAACGCAGCCCAAGAGCTTACCATCTCCACAGAGCCGTCTTTAGGGTAGAACAGCAGCTGGTAGCGCCGGAGGAGAGCAGCGCTGGGGTCGTACCACTCAGCCAGGAAGGCAAAGCGCTCCTCCTGTGAACAGCACAACAGAAACACTGTGAGCTCTCTGATCTGTTCGGGCGCAGCAGGGGGATGTCAGTATGGCGACCCCTGAGCCAGCACAGGCAGCCAGAACACTCTGGGCCTGACCCACAGCAGGAGCAGGCAGCTGGGCTGTGTCACGACATGGAACCTACCACTCATTGCTCTAAGTGTAAGCCTCCGCTCGCCTGGGGATGTCTCACTATAGCCAGGGAGCTCTCGCACAGCTGCTGCTACTTTCACACAAACACACAGCACCTATGATATGGTCAGTAGATGCAAAAAGAATGGCTATGCCAAAATACAAAAAACAAACACTTTACACTTCTCTCCCACTTTAGGCTTTCTGCTTTCACCTGCTTTGACCTTATTCACCTTCACAGCAGGCAACCCTGAGACAGAAACATGGAGGACAGGGTGTGGGCTAGCATTACCTCACCGTCCGCCCCCTGCTGGACGGAAAGCAACAGACCGGAGATGTGAGCGGGATATCCAGGAGCATGTGATCCAGACAGAGCTGGAGCAGAATACTGATGAGAAACTCTTCCCAACGTGCAGCCTTAACCGAAGAATATCAAGGGTCACTTTACAGAGTGAGGAGGAAAGGTCATATAGTACAGGCTGTGGAATTCCCTCCCTACCATGTGATTTATTAACTAATAACGGTTAATAACTGAAAGAGTGTGTAATATTTGACACCATTATCCTGAGCAGTAAAGCACAGGCTGACGGAGCTTTTCTTCAGGTCTCTTTTCAGTTAAGAAACAACTTTTAATAAAGAACTCAGCAGCAAAAATAAGTTTTCCCAGTTTGACCGTAAAGGCACTAAAGGTGGCTATGAACTCTCAGTCCTTAAACAAGTCTTAGATCTTGATTAAAACTCATAACACATGGTTACGGTAAGTGATCCCTGCACATACATGGACTAGTCCATCATATACTTTAGCTAAACAGCTAATCCACATGATTTAACAAAGCTTTTACGGAAAAAACTTTCACACCGTTGACTTTATCAAAGCCACAAAGTCCTTAATAAAATATTCCATAAAAACTAAAGCATTATTCATTTGTCTCTGACCTACAGAAACCTCTTCACACAAATGAGCAGTTTATATCCAGTGTAGAGTGGGGCCCATCACCCCGGGGAAGGCTATTTTTACCCCTCACTCAGCTGTGGTATAGATAGTATTGGCATGAACAGCCTTCTCTGGACAAACGAGTACAGGAATAGGTAGTCTTGATTTCAGTCATCTACAAGTGTCTGTCTGCAATAACATTTTAGGGACGGCCCAATGTCTCGCCAGCAGTGCAATTTAAGTGTTAAAAATCTCACGTTATGTAAATCCAAAACAAAATATTAAATATGTGTATGTAAGTTGTGAATAATTCCATAATTTTTGCCCATTTTTATGCCTTTCCCAATGTAGCAGTAGCCAATTAGGTCATCCCATCCACTAGGGGGCTCTCTCCATCACTTTGCACTGTCCCTGACTCTAGGAAGGTGAAGACAAGCACAAGCCTCCTCCGTTGCATGTGATGCAGTCACCGCCTCTTCTAACTACCGCTGATACACCGTCACTGGGGAGCCAACGCGCTCGGAGGAAAGCGCAGGACGCCCAGCTCTGAATGAACAAATAGAGTTCAGTTAGCCGTTAGCTGTGGGCACACGGTCTTGTACTTAGGAATACTGTATACTTAGGGACTGTTACCACATGCACTTGGTACTGACAGGACAAATGTTTAAAAAAGTAAGAATTGCACAGGACAGCCTACGTCAGGGGTGGGCAACTCCAGTCCTGGAGGGCCGGATTCCTGCACAGTTTGGTGATCTACCTGATCATACACACCTGATTCAACTTAGCAGGCAATTAGCACAATCACCACCAAACTCTGCTGGACACCGGCCCTCCAGGACTGGAGTTGCCCACCCCTGGCCTACGCGATGCATCAATCATAAGATTTTGAGGTCATATGATGTCAAGGCCTACCATTAAATGAATCAGTGAAAACTCCCCTGTTTACATAACCGCACTGCTTGATGAAAATGTGTGATATATTTCCTTCTCACGTGCAAAGTTGTTGAGAAGTTTGTGTGAACCATACTGCGGCACTTGGCCTATCTGTCAGTAAGATGCTCTGAACTCTCGTTTCTTTCATGGCAGAGGTGATGGACGGCCCACATGAAACAGATCGTGTGTCCTTACTCCCCGTCTCCTTCAGGTTTAACCGAGGACAGCCGCGTGTCTGAAGAAGTGAACAAAGACGAAACGGAGATGTCCTGAGTAAAACCAGCAGGATGACCGACCACAAAAGGCTTGCCTTGTTTATCAAGGTGGTTGACCTAAAGCTCATTCATGAAGCATTTCTTTCACTGAGATTCCACTGAAATGACAGCGTCTTGGCTAACCTAATTGTCTGAAACCATCCAGAGCAAACTGGAACTGGCTAGGTTAATCTGCTACGTCTCACACACACAGTCCACTCTCAAGCCAAAGTGGGCTTTCCTTTCAGCGCCCTTCTTGGAAAGCAGCACTTTCTCAGACACCTACCGTTGTCCTGTGCTATTACTACAAACATTTCACGCTGTTTGAATGGAGCCTGCATACAGATCAATGTACACTCATTTAAGAGGCACAATGTGAAAAGTGGGAAATCTTTAACTTGAAATGGAACAGAGCCATAAGGTGCTATACTGCAGCACTCACGAAAAACAAGGAATAGCCTGATAAACAAGGAATGCCACCATGTAATTGTGTGAGTTTATCAACTATACATATGGAACACTTGCGATATGAGATTAAATATTCATTAAAGACTAATTAACCAGTCCATTGTCACTCAGATACTAATATGTATGTATAGTCAATGTCTCAATTTTAAGTCCTGTACTGTCAGACCTGCTGTTTGTAATTAAAATCACACATTTGTTAAAACTAGACTACGTCTGACATCTAGTGGTAAACTATGGATAGTCACATATTCTGCACAACTGCTATACAGCACACGAGTGGGAGACTCTGACTGCATGGTTTGCTCCGTCATCCTGGCTTTCTCTTGCAAAATACTGTTTCTAAACATAAAAAGGCAAGGAACTTCAAAATAAAAGTCAATCATTTCAGGTTAAGAATTGCCAAGTCTTTATGGCAAGTTTATTGTGTTTTTAGCTAATAACATTTTAAGGAGCTTAACTATTTTGTATTTTATTAAACATCCCATTTAATGTCCATTGGCCTTTGCATTTTAGTTTTTGTTCAGTTAATAAAATTTTAAGAAAAAACATCGCTGTATTTTTCATGCATTTAATTTACTAATTAAATAAACTAATTATATCTTCACGGTTTGACTGACACATTCCACTTAATGTTCATCCCACATAGCATCTGAATCTTCGTGAAGGATTTTTAACCATATTACAAAAATTCAACAGTTTGTAGGTGAAAATCAGTATTAAAAATACATGAAAATTCCAAAAAACAAATACTTATATTTAAATGTGCTGCTTTGCAAAAAAATGTAAATGTAACAAGCAGAACACCTCCATGTTTTTCACACACATGTAACATATAAGCCATGTCTAGAGAGCCCAGCACAAAGGCTACACTCACATTATAAGCCTCATTACTGATTATTTGCTCAAATCAGATTTGACTATATTAACAGTTTACATTCATAAACATAAGTGACCTGTATCTGTATGTAACGTGAACAAATCTGTCTCTGAAACAGCACACATGTATGCTGCCTCCATTACCAACAACAAAAAACTTCACTGGTGGTGGGGATGCAGGTTCTTTGCACTAAATATAAGATAAAACAAAAGACAAAGTAAGATTAGAAGATGATTTGCTTTTTAAAGCTTCTTCAAAAATCTGCAATTAAATGCTTTAGATTTTGGGCTAGCTTCAGTTTGCGTAGTGTGGCTTTTTTTAAGCCAAAGGGTAAAATAATTTTGGGGATGTGGCAACCCTGTATTAATAAGATGAATTATTCAATTAAAACTGGTCAAATGGATGTGTTAGTAGATCATGCATGTATTGCATTTTGCTCAGTAGGAGAGTAAAAAACGGGTGGTGATCATGATCAGATGGAGAAGGTGAATAATCCAGACCCCCATAAACAGCTGTGTATGTATATGGGAATGAAGTTAGCAATGGCTCAGCACTATGCACATATATACATAATACAAGCACATTACAATGCATTACAATAAGTGTTTTAAAATAGTGCTTGCTTAAGTGATCCCCACACATGAGAGCCACGGCCAGAGAGCCCCGCACATGAGAGCCACGGCCAGAGAGCCCCGCACATGAGAGCCACGGCCAGAGAGCCCCGCACATGAGAGCCACGGCCAGAGAGCCCCGCACATGAGAGCCACGGCCAGAGAGCCCCGCACATGACAGCCACGGCCAGAGAGCCCCGCACATGACAGCCACGGCCAGAGAGGCCCGCACATGACAGCCACGGCCAGAGAGGCCCGCACATGACAGCCACGGCCAGAGAGGCCCGCACATGAGAGCCACGGCCAGAGAGCCCTGTACAGAGAGCCTCTTTTGCGAACTGTAACCTCCTCAGAATTCCTATCCTTTTTGTATTTGGTTTTATTTAAATCGCCCCATCATTTATAAATAAGATTAAAGTCTGATTGAATGAAATGTGTCTTTTAATAATATCTCTCTAAATACCATAACAATAACTAGCTAAATAACACTCTTATGTGTGCCACAGGATGCTAACGAGCTAACAGCTACACTATAACCACAACAAAACATTCAAAGTCTACATTATTAGCGATAATTATAACAGTTTACAACTAAGACGAGCATCATTTATCTAAAGTTGACATCCTGTCAGCTACAGGAACATTTAATATTCATGTTTGTTCTCAGCTTTTATTGTTTAGTGTGTAGTTACACACCCAGTAGAACATCACCTGGTCATTTTAGCTCAAGTTACTAATAAACAGCTTTAATGTTTATATCCCCATCAACACCATCTTATATTAGAATAGCTAGTTGTCTGATATAATAAAATAAACATCTCCGAGACATTTTTCCCGCTGAGTTAGCCAGTTAGCATAGCATAGTTAAGGTAAGCCTGTGTTAGCATAGCTTATTAAAACAAAAAGAAAACAGAAGATATTTATCTAAAAACAGCACAGTGTCCTCTCTGAGTAACTTTACCATTCTCCAGCTTCTGCTCCGGCTGCTTTCTGGTTGTTTGTTGCTTGTTTGTAGTTATTGTTGGTGGTTAAGTTGTAGTTTTAGCTGTTCGCTGGGGTTTGACTTCTTGTCTCCATAGCAACAATAACAACAAAATAACCCATTAACATCAGTTCATAAAAGTAAACAATATGTGATATAATAATCAGTCAGAAGTACAGCACAGTTTAATCCTCAAAGCGCTTCTTGGTGATAAATAATAGCAAAACAGGGAGAGCTTTTAGTTTACGTTCCATCGCCCACCCGGAAGTAATACTTTGACCCACTTTAACACGTGGACTTTGTTATTGTGTGAGGAGAAGTGGAATATGTTCAGAAGGAGCTGATCACTAGAACTATTCAAGACGATCTGGTCAGTACGATCTGTTCAGTAATATTTATTCAAGAGGATCTGATCCGTAAGATCTATTCAGGTAGGCGTGTCTAATAGAGTGGACAGTGAGCTAACATAGTGTTTAACAATGATCTATATTACTGGATAGGACGCTGCCTATTCGCTAGCATTGAGGCCGGCGAGACGTCATGGAGCCGCCATGTTGTGTGGAAGTGAAGCTTGTAAACAATGGCACATGACCAGCACTGCTGCTATCTCAAAGCTCTAACTTCGCTAATAATTGTCCGATTTTCAAAATTTAAAGTTCTTTACAAAGAGGATAAAAAGCTCTTTAACATTAATCAAAGTATTAAAATGTTTGATGACATGTTAGGCTACTATCGGCTTTCGCATCTGTCATAGCTGACATTTTCTCTAGTCCTTACTGCTTGCATGACTTCTAATGGCTAATCGTTAATAATTATACGATTTTCAAAATGTAAGTTACCGTATTTACAAAGAAGACAAAGAATTAAATTGTGTAATGCTGCTATTGTATGGACATTGACATAAATATAGCCATGTTTTCTTGCCTTGCTGATACTAGCTAGTGACCGATGGCTCTACACAAATTATAATTTTTTCAACATGTCGACTGTCTTAATCCAAAGTAAAGAACATGGAGACCTCCGTAAATAAAATGTAGAATGTAAATGTAGAAATATTCAATGCTATCATCCGAGTTAATTTAATGTTACAGTATTGAAATACTTGTAATAATAAATTTTCATGGAAATCCTGTATTTTGTTGCTGGTGTTATTGTTCCAACTAAAAGGCAGTTTTTTAATGTTTAAGTTCATTTATTAACATTCATACAATTCTACATGTTTTCACACCTTTAAGTTATACCTGACTACTTGTATTCAAGCCAATTAATGTCTTTGTGAAGAGAAATATTCCATATAAGAAATAGCAAGACTTCCATCTGTAGAATAAGACATTATAGACATTATTTTTGACCAGGTTGTTTACAAGACTTTATAAGACTTTGCAAGCATTCACAGGAACCCTGTAGTAGGTACTGATCTATACTTAATACAACATCAATACATGTATGTGGGCGTGTCTTTACTGTCCTTGAAAGAGAACTAATTTGTTCAACTTTTGTCTGATCTTTTTACCTAATAAATCATTTTTAAATGAATACATACTTGTGGAATGTGATCCCCTGGTCTCTGCTGACAGAATTCCAATAAGTAAAGCGATAAAACACAAAACATTGCAGCTCTTTCGTTGTTTGTAAACGCTGGCTTCCTTCCGATCTTGCCCTGCTTCCACACTACATGGAGGCTCCTTGCCGGCGCGTTCAAAAGTCACGTGTGTCCAATCCAGTAATATAGATCAGTGGTGTTTAACATCTCCAGAAGCTCTGCTGCATTTGATCCACTCATACCAGCACAACACACACTAACACACCCTGTGATCATACTTGAAGACTCTGTCCTTTATGCTTATGTAAATGTGTTAAAATATATTTATAATATATATAAAATTTTGCTTTTATATACTCTTGTGTTCTATTGTAACCTATGTCTATGTCTAGGAACTAGCCTTTTGACCAGATGGTCACCAGTTCAATCCCCTGAACTGACTTGACATGACTAAAGTGTCTTTGAGTAACACATCTAACCCCCAACTGCTTCGAAGGTGCCATGTATAGTGCTGTCCACCTTATATATAGGGTATCTATTCTAACCATATTATGTTGCACTGAACTATCATCATGATAGTGAACAAAAGTAGTATAACCATAATATTTTTTCCATAGATTTAAATTTGCAGATGCACAGATCAGATCTGAAATGGTCACAATGACATGCAAGCCACTCATTTTGGATGGCGGTTTAGCTACAGAACTGGAGAGAAGAGGATTTGAAATACAGGTAAGTCATAGTCTGTTCTACATTATGGTCATATGTCATGTTTCAGTTAATGCATATTCATGAGATGTCTTTCTACAGGGAGACCCACTATGGAGTGCTAAAATTCTGTATACAAATCCAGAGGCCGTCAAGGATGCTCATTATAGGCAAGTCAGAATGATGCAGATTTTCTCTTGTGTGCACGTCTGTTTATCGGTGAGTGTAATGTGATTGTTTTGCAGATTTCTTCAGAGTGGATCTGATGTCATTACTACAGCCACGTACCAGGCTACTATTGAAGGATTCATCAAGCACCTTGGTCTCAGACCTGAGGAGGCAGAGCAGTTACTGATGTCAGGCGTTCAAATAGCTAAAGAGACAGCAGCAGACTTCATGTCTCGCTGTACAACAGCAGGTGTGTTTCTACATGATAGACATCAAAGGTCATTTCACATATACTCAGTGTAGTACTAGTGCATCTCCAAAAATTAGAATATCATGCAAAAGTTCATGATTTAATTTAAAAAGGGGAAGGTGAGCCTTTTAATGTTGATACCGTTTCATTTACTCAAACTCCATCCATCATCCGCTTATCTGGGTCCATGTCACAGGGTAGCAACCCAAGCAAAGTAGGCCAGATATCCCTCTCCCAAGCCACCTCTTCTAGCTCATATGAGAGATATAATCTCCCCAGCGTGTCCTGGGTTTTCCCTGGGGGTCTCCTCCCAATTGTACATTCCTGGAACATCCAGGAGGCATCCTAACCCGGTGCCTGAACCACCTCAACTGGCTCCTCTCAATATGGAGGAGCTGTGGCTCTACTCCGAGTCCTTCCTGGATGTCTGAACTCCTCATCACTAAGGAAGAGCTATAAGCTTTACTGATCAAGGCTTGTGATACGCCTCTGTATGTATAATGAATAGAAAACTTCAACAAAACAACAAAAATGAAGCTCACACATGGACGACTTCATGATATTCTGTTTTTTATGTGTGCTGTATTAAAGATGTTGCACACAGATGTAATATAATCATTAATAATAACAGTTCATGTATGTGATGCTCACTGATAACGTCTCAAAATAAAATCTCACAGACAGAAAAGTGCCTTTGGTAGCAGGCTCTGTGGGTCCTTATGGGGCGTTTTTGCACGATGGCTCCGAGTACACAGGAGCCTATGAGAGCTGGATGAGTGTGGAGGTAAGGCTGAAGCAAACACTTTATGTAACACTACAGACACAGCAAAAGGCCTAAAGCCTTTGTTTCCCGTTACTGTAGGAGCTGAAAGACTGGCATCGGCCACAGGTTCGCTGCTTAGTGGCTGCAGGAGCTGATCTCATTGCTATGGAGACTGTGCCAAGTCTTAAAGAGGCTGAGGCCGTAGTGGAGTTGCTGAGGGAGTTTCCAAATTCTAAAGCCTGGCTCTCGTTCTCCTGCAAGGTACTCCGATACAGAGCTCATCTCATCCCAAAAGTATTGGATGGATAACCATCATTCCAGATGTTCCACCGCTCAATGCTTAGGAGTGGGGGCTTTATACCTCTCTAGCCCTAGACATGGTGCCAATAGGTTCATATTTATCTGCTCCAGAGAGTCCTATTGTATTGGCAGTTCTTCTCTACAAGGACCAGACAAGCTGTGTGTGTGCATAGCTGAATGTATTCATTATAAAGGGTGTCCACAAACATTGTACATCAGACCATTTATTTTTTTCAGGACAGTAAGAGTATTTCAGATGGGAACAAGTTCTTCAAAGCTGTTGAAGTGGCGAGTAAATCTACACAGCTGGTTGCTGTAGGGGTGAACTGCACTTCCCCTGTTCTGGTGACACCACTGCTAGAATCAGCCAAGTCTCAAAAAGCCCCCAGCATGAGCTGGGTGGTCTATCCGAACAGCGGAGAAGGCTGGGATCCAAATACAGGGTCAGACAAAAAACATCACTGGCACAAATATCAGGCTTTAACGTTTAAATGTCCAGTTACCTGCTTATATAAGAGCAAATTCATAGATTTCAACTCTGTATTAACAGATGGAAAGCAGAGAAAACGACACCACTTACAGAGCTAAGCCTTGAGTGGAAAGAACAAGGGGCTTTATGGATTGGTGAGTCGAAATGTATTTTTAGGCAATAAATTGTACGCGAACCAACGTCCTGACTCATTGTACAGTCAGGAAAAGTTGAGTAATGCGCTGATTTTTCCCTCTTTCTCAACAGGAGGCTGTTGTCGTGTTGGTCCTGCTGACATTGCAGAGTTAAGAAGTCGACTAATTGAGACAAAAGCTCAAGATTAAACAGTATTTCAGTGCCACATTAAGAAATGATATAAAACAATAATTAAAAAAGATAAATTCATATTCATTCATTATAAAGTGACAGTTCCTGCATTTTTTGTTTGGGCTTAAAGCTCAAAGATCAGAAAATCCAGAATCTGGTCCAGTAAATTACCGTCAACATTATAAAAAGGCTTGAAATGTCACTTTTTGGAGATGTACTAGCAGCACACTTGATATGGGTCAGTTGAACAAATCTCACAAATGATGTACAAGAGGTCGTATAAATATTTATTTACAAAGAAAAATCGCCAACCGTTTGACTTTTCACATGTATATGGGATTGTAGATGATGGCACACCTGTCTTAATACA
>BRDA01007652.1:24625-58473 GCA_036984385.1 Crenuchus spilurus | reverse complement strand
TATATATATATATATGTATTAGGGCTGTCAAATGATCAAAAAATTATTCATAAGCTTCCACCACCGGCCAGTAGGTGTCACTAGCAAGCATGGGTGCAGAGATCACTACTGAAGCTGTAGAGAAGAAAAGGTGGAGCAGCACTGTGTAAACAAACATGTCTCACTCATTTTCTAAACATTTTGAAATGGAGGAAGAAACAAAGCTCTTTGGACAGATTTTATTGAAACGTCCTGCAAGTGAAAGTGAGGAAAGTGTAAACAAGGCTAATGTCACTAATGAAGATCATCTGATCTTTAATGTAAATACACTTAATAAACCAGTTTATTTCTTTACATTCTCTTTTATTATGTATTATTGTTGTTTTTATACATTAATTGTTATTTAAATAGTACAAAACACTAATTGTTAGGGTGTTAATTGATTTAAGAGCAAATTGAGTTACGAGCTCCGTCACTGAACAAATTAAACTCGTAAGTCAAGGTTCCTCTGTATAATGAAAAATGTCAATAAAGATTATTTTAAAAAGGCAAACACATGAGCCTTTTGTCATCATTCTTGCAGCACTCAATGGGGAAAGTATACATAGCATGTCTCACAGGTTATGGAAGTGGGCTGGTTGGTTCAATTAACGTCTTTGGCCACATTATATAAGTAGACATGCGGGCACTGCAGTCCACTGGTGGCTCCAGGTGTGTGTTGTTCTTACTAGTGTGTACATATGTATGTACTTGATTTGGCTTCACCCACACATGTGAAAAGAGTACGCAACCAATTAGGCACTGATGTGAGGATTTGATTGCATTCAGCTGCAAGGGCTGTTAGTGAGGCCAGGATGAGCAGCACCACCACCTCCTTCCCATCTCATCCCAAAGTACTGGATGGAGCAAAGAACCCAGTTCTACTGCTCCACAGCTCAAGACTACCCCTCTAGCCCAATCCTGGCAATAGGCATGGTGTCAGTAGGCACCTTTATCATAAGGGGTAAGAGCATACATCCACCTAATGAAGACCCAAACCAATAAAGCAATGAATAGTGGTCCTCACCGATGGTGATTTCTGTGCTCTGTAGAGCTGATCTGTGGTGAGTTAGCCGTAGCTGACCATCAGAGAGCAGCAGGAGTAGAGTTTCTGCCCTCTGCAGACTATTCCACAGCAGAAACCCGTCTCTGTTCCATGTTCTGAACTCAAACCCGGCCGACCAGCTGAACTCGCCCTCAATTGGTGGTTCCTGGGCTTCCGTCGGGAGCTGCAGGAAGCTGCTACTGGAGCTCAGGAAGGTGGCCGACACTGTTGGAGGCTCTGAGCAGGAGAAGGTCACATTGCCCTGAAACACAGATACACAGCAGGAAGTGATGTAAGAGGATTTCTCACCATGCGCAGCTCATTAGACCCAAACCACAGGTGGGTTATTCATTAGCCTGGATGGAGCTTGTCTGTAGTGTCTCATATTAAAGTATCTCAGTTCTCATTTTACAAGTGAATAAACTAATGAAACTCATTTATCTGTGAGGCTAACATTGCTAACACTGGAACTTAGTGGTCACCTTAATTAGACCTGAGGTTTCTGTAAAAAAAAAACATGTTACATTAACTTCTTTGAATCACTCAAACCTCACTGTTACAGGATGCTGTTGGCTGGTTGGTGCACAATGATGCACAATGATTCACCTGCTCTGTGGGGGTCCTGATAATTGATGAACATGATGAAAGGAGGCTAGTAAAGTATACAAAGAAACAGATAAACTAGTGCACCTGTATGCTCAGTGGAGCTGAAATGAGTTTAGATATACTGTAAGATTGTCTTCTATTACATCTGTTACTGGTGATGACATTCAGAAGCAGGTGTTTTGGTGATGACTGCTGCAGCGCTAAATGCACAGCCAAAGTAGAAAGTTTTAAAAGCGAAAGTTCAGGGGAAAGAAACACTCTTTGCTCTCACAGACAGTGCCGTCTACTTACTTGCACCCAAACAAACACATTTTGCCTGTTTCCTGCTGACAGCTCTTCAGCGACAGGCTCCAGGGAGGCCAAGCCAAAGTCAAATGTCAGGGCCTGGGTGACTGCCGGTCTCCAAGGTAACTGCAGAGACTTCTGGACTCGGACATGTCCAGTAGCACTGGTGCATGCAGTGGAAAGCTCAATGATGCAACTTCCTGTGTGCTTTCAGCCAGTTCGCCACCGCGGGTCAGCAAGGCTGTACGGGAGACTCCAATCTGATTGATTCCAAGAGTCAAATCTACACTAAGTGTGTAGAACCTGTCGATCCAGGAGTTATTGAGATACTGTAATTAAACTGATATGTTGAGATTATTTAAACCTAATTTAAAATTAGCGGTGCATCCTTACAGTACTCGTTTATGTTGGAGTGGAAGAGTCTAATGGCTGAACACTGTCATCTAGTGGTCAGGGGTTTAAACATGTGCCAGCTTGCGAAACCCCCTCTACAGTTGATATGAACCCAGTGTTCATTTGTTCAATTATGTTTCTCAGCTCGTAACTGTGAGCTTTACGAATCTTTGTCTCCTCTGCAGACCAGCCTCCGGCATATTGAATTTTGTAAACTTCTGTTATGAAGCAAACACTGCCGAACGTCCTTGCAGCATCCAATTGGGAATATAAACAGATACGAGTGTTTAAATGCCTAATATTAATCTATTTATTGGATTATTTAGAGGACGACCCACCTTCTTTTGCCAGCAGAAATAGACTACTCTATTCCAACTGAGGTGGATACTATTCTGATTAAGCTATTAATTAGATTATGAATGTCTCATTTAAATATACACAGTCATATCATAATATTATGACAACCTACATAATAGTGGGAATAACCAACCTTGGCTTGTAATGGCTCATCTCTGACACTTTCCTCATTGCTTCTGTGTTCAATATAGAAGTTATCTGGTCCACTGTGGTGTATTGATTGTATTGCATGAGTCATTGTGGCATACCACTATTATGCCATTGGGAGACACTCAGTGTATAAGAAATCCATTCCAATTCACCTTCAATACAGCAGCTCTGGAATATCCCACAAAGTTAGTGGTTTCTGAGATGCTGCCTCCACCATGCTTCACTCTGTGCCTTACTATCATGTCCTTTTGGACATCAGTCAGATCACATCCTTTGCCCATGATGATGGTTTTACATTCTGCTACAACTGACTAGTGTGCTCACCTATTTATACATGCAGTAATCCCATTCAAAAACCAGGGCTGGTCATAATATTATGGTTTGACTGTGTAGTTATATGCAGGGTCCAGGGAGATATGTCTACTGCCAAGTCTCATGTTAAGCCAATGAAGAGAACTGCGATGTTTTCAATACATCCTGGTCTTGCTTCTTCACTGGTAACATCACAGTGGTGTGAAACACAATCTGCCTCCTTTCCTTGATCCTATCCAGCTGCAATGGCCAGCAGAGTCCATTGGGTGAAGAATGATAGTCCTCAAGGAGAACAGTGGACCAAGCCAGACCAGCAGCAATGGTCTCAATATGAACCAGGGAGTTGACAGTGAGGCAAGGCCAGAGCAGAAAGAGCCTGGGGAAAATGGCAATTAGCAAAGTGGCAAACATTTACAACAGTGGTGAACAACGCTGGGAGGTTTCCAAGACATGATGGCTAGATTCTAGAAATGGTCAGCAGAGTTTGCAGCAACACGAATGCTCATCAATGTATCCGACAATAAATAATAAAGGAATCTTGTCATTAACTTCATGTCACACTTGTAACTTCAGGGGTGTAACCTCTTTGACCTCAGCATGGACATTTAGCAAGATATTGAGCTAAACTGTACTTAAAGGTTTGTGGAATAAACATCAATAACCTTCAATATGTGAATGACGCAACACTCGTTCAACAATTTAAGAGACTTCAACTGAATATGAAGAATATGAAGAAGACAGAAGTTATGTCTACAGGAAAGCCCTTAACTTTACAGTTGATGCAGGTAATGTTGAAGTGGTGGACAGCTTTTGTCTTCTTGGATCGATCCTTAACAATAAATGGATCCAGCAGAACCAGATAGACACTCAGCAGAATAAGAATCAAGGAACTGGAGAAGATCTTTAAATGTAACCCTTTGTCACTTCAAAGAAAGTACAACACCACACATGGCCGATGTCCTCTTGTGTGGCACTCTGCGTTGACTTCTAGAAGGAAGTCGCTGTGTTTGTATGAGCGATAAGCTAGCTAGCCTGCACTAGCATAGCAGTAAGCTAACTAGCTAATGCTAGCCTAGCTAATTGAAGCCAGTTAAAACTCTTCACATTAAATGGTTAAATTGTGTTATAGCGCCAGAACGTAACCAAGGTGCGGGCATTTATATGGGAACAGATGGAATTGGCAAATGTTGATGTGATAACTGTCAATGCACCACCAAGCGCTGACTAGTTAGGTAGCAATATGGGGGACGTTTGACCGCACTCAGGCCTGGGGGTTTCCGAATGAGCAGAAAATGTTGCCAGGTAGACATTCGGGCGGGCATTTGAGAAAGTGAACCCTGTGTTGTTTTTGTTGTGACACTGTGTTGACCTGTATGACTGGACAGTTACATACACCTGCAAACTCAGCTACTTCCTTCACACTCTAACCTTTAGCACCCAAATACAATCACTCCTTTATCATTAACATCTGCTTTGTGGCCCATTTTCCACATTGACTGCACTGGACCACCTCTTCTCAATCTATGAATCCTGTCACACACCCTGCAGGTATTTATAGCCTGATCATCCTTGTGCAGCACCATATGCAGAAGCCTGAAGTTACTAAAACCTTAAACATGTAAGGTGACAAATGTGTTTGGGGAAGGTGAGACTTTCTTGATATCTCTCCTAAAGAATCCTCTTCAGGAGAAATATCTAAACAGCTTGAGTTTTCATCTGATCTCACTGTTGCTTAGGAGAAACTACTGAGATGTAAAGGAGATATTTAGGATTTTCAGCACAATTAGTCCATGTTGATTGAACAGGATATCCATCAGTAAACTTTGTGATTTACAGGAATGTGAAGAAATCTTCCGTCAGCTGGAGGGATATAACGATGCCTTTTGAGGACTTTAGTTTTCTTATAGAAATCTCAGAAAGGAAACATTGCACTGATAGCAAATCTGAAGACACAATCCCCATCCCATCCTCTGATCCAGCTGAGGCAGGAGGACTCTTTATAATCTCTCGGTCGTGAAATATTTCCCCATTATCTGATCCTCACCGTCTCTGCCTTAGTCATTTTTTCAGGCCGTAGTCCCCTGCTATGATTGCCGCCTCTGACGGAGATGCCACGCCTCGCCGCCTCACACTAATTGGGCTCCAAAGGCCCCTGAGGGTCCCATCCATTAGCCACACAGGCACGATCCCTCCCTAATTGAGAGAGAAGAAAAGTAGACAAAATTGCACAAGTCTGTCGTTTAAACCTGCAGGAAGTCCTGCTGAAACCCTGCCAGGCTGCCGGACATGTCCATCATGCGGAGATGCCGCCTGACGGGTCTGATTACGAGCAGTGGAGATCACAGACGGCAATGGAGCGTGGAGCGAGATCACCAAGCCTTGTAAAATGACACACTCTACTTTTCAAGACATCCCTCAGATGTGAATGTAGCAGCCCAGTAAAATCGTAGGATATGGTAGCATCCATGTCAAGTATGAGCACTGACTGTGCAATGCTCACGTGTGCTTTTCTGACTGAGCTTTCAGTTTATTCATTTAGCCATATTATTGGCTATTATTATTATATATTATTAAGATTTTCTCCTTGTAATTACAATGTAATTACCACAATTAAGGACATTCTGCCTGATATGCTCATACCAGCCCCTCCACCTAAGAAATATGTGGTCATAGAGAGTCTTATGGTCTCTTTCCATTATGGAACTGTTCTGAGATGGGTTGTAGTCTGTAACTGTACTAAATGTGCTAGTAAACCAAATCTGAATGTTTGTAGATGGAGTTAATAATTCCACCAGATGGTAGAAGCATCTCATTTTAAAGGGGATGCATTACAGTAATATTTACACCTATATGGGTGTCCACAAACTGTACAACCCAGTCAAAAAATATGAAATTTAATGATTATTATTAATGTGCCAAAAGGGGATTTCTCCATGCCCACACTGGTGTAACTCCATCCACAAAACGTGCACAACATCAGAAAAGAGTGGATTATGAAGTCAGCTTCAGTGAGTGAAAGTGTATTTTATCATGTTTTTGTGCTGCTGTGGTGTTTTGATTTGGCTGTTGTGCTGTTGTTGTGCTCACAAACTCTTTAAAAACTGTGAGTGTTTAGTTGTTGTCTTGAATGTGAAGCTGAAGTTAACTTCATATTCATCAGCATCATGCCAACTTTCCGGTCCACCTTAATTGAGGCAGCAGTGGTATAAGATGTATATAAGAACTATGTGTCAGAGAGAGAGAGAGAGAGAGAGAGAGAGAGAGAGAGAGAGAGAGAGAGAGAGAGAGAGAGAGAGAGAGAGGAAGAGAGGGAGAGAGAGAAAGAGGGAGAGAGAGGGAAAAAGGAAAAAGAGAGATGGAGAAAGAGAGGAAGAGAGAGATGGAGAGAGAGAGAATGAGGGAGAGAGAGAGAAAAAGAGATGGAGAGAGAGAGAGAGAGAGAGGGAAAGAGAAAGGGGGAGAGAGGGGAAGAGAAAGAGGGGGAGAGAAATAAAAAGAAAGAGAAAGAAGGAGAGAGAATTAATGCACTTTTTTCCTGGGTTGAGTGAGCTGTGCCTCCCTAAAACGTGATGCTACATCATGGCTACAAGACTTCCTGAGAGGGATCTTCACCCAGACTGAGAAGATTTCAATCAAACTGTGTGTGTGTGAGTGTGTGTGTGTGTGTGTGTGTGTGTGTGTGTGTGTGTGTGTGTGTGTGTGTGTGTTGGAGAAAGGCTCTATATAAATTAAACTGTGAGTAAAATGTTTGTAGGGTTCAAGACTGCTGTCAAAGGACATCCAATATTCAAAAAATAATGAAATCTAATAAATTCTGTGAAATGTTGATATTTGAAATTCTACATTAGCCTGCTATCCTACACACTCTTATATGCTTTCAGAAGTTAATGCAAGTGAGAGAATTCGAGCACTCTGAAACATTTTGGACCTTAAGTGTAAAAGGCTGTTGCCTCAAATTAAATCAGAGCTGGTGAAAAACATGTGTTTAGCCTGAGACATTAATGTTTGTGTAGGCAGAAGGTATATATAACAAATTGACAACTGAGGATACAAACAGAATAATTAGGAAGCTCTTCTCAACCACAGGATGTGGCACAACCGGGGGCTCAGCAGCCTCAGCATTGATCAATATTCAGCCACACGACTCACTTTAAGAGACTCTATAGTGTAGATCCACTCAGGAGTCCAGAGGGACCAAAGAATGTGTTTGACTGGAAACTATAAACAAAGAGCTTCTAGGAATAAACATCTGATTGATGGACATGTTCACCCAGGTGGTAGTTAGCTAAGTTCATGCCATGCCTATTGTAGCATGGCTGATTGGCAGCAACTCACCATATATATGCCATATGTTTATCAAAGACAGAAAATTATTTTCTTCTTATTTAATCACAACTTACAGCAAAAGCCACAAACAGCTAATAAAGCAGTAAATGGATCTCATTGTTGAGTATCAGTGTGGAGACAAAACTTTCCCAAGACATTAGATATGACATAGAACACAGTGAAGATGGTCATCAAAAAGTGGATAAAATTTGGCACCACAGTGACATACAGTAACTTTCCTCCAAAACTGATGAAAAGACAAAAAGAAAACTGGTCCAGAAGGCAAAAAGATCTACAGTAATATTAAAGGAGTTGCAGGAATTTTAGTATTGCTGTGTAGTAGATGTAACAACATTCTCATATATTCTCATATGTTTCTTGTCTGGCTCTCTTTGGAGGTGGTCACATTCCTACTCTCTCCTCACTATCTACCCTGCTTGCTTCTCTATCCTGTCTGCCAGGCTTCACTCAGCGCTGACCTGCAAAACCATGGAATTGATTAAGTGGTCTCTCAATGCAATCGACACTATCTTCTCTACGAGAAGTCTGGGTTCGGGGGAGCCCACCTGCCCTGATGGGACATTTGCCACTGGGTATGCAATGGATTCGTGGGAGAAATGGCACATGGTATGTCTAGCTGCACTGTCACTTGAAGACGCAGAGAATGTTTATCTATTCAGATTAGGGGTAACAGGGACCCTGTTCAGCCTATGAACAGTTGATGTTCAGTGATCAGCCTAGGGGGTCTCCTTGTGTACCGGGAAATTAGAAAAGTTGCATTGGCTGTCCAAGCCCCAGTAAGGCTTCCTACGATGATTGAAATGGTGGGCGGGGCCCTCAATGCATAGACTGTGAATCTTCACGCAAAAATGGATAACATCTCGGTGAAACTTTAGGCTCTGCTGTGGCGAGTGGAATCTATTGAGAGATAAATAACTCAAGTGTAAGCTCTCACAAATTGGAACTGCATGAAATAAAGTGAAGATGTTTTCATATTTGGCTCCATATCTCGGTGGTCTGACCTTGACTGCCCTCCTAACAAATTCTCCCACAGGGGTTGCTGAGTGGTACCTGATAAGGAGGACTGTTGGACGCCTGGAAGCTGTTCAAGACTACACAGCTGCTGTGCTCATCGCCTGTCAACTTGCGGACTGAGAAACAAAGACTCTCTGACTGCTGAAGGGCAGACAACTTGTCGTCTCCTGCCCCGCCCTTCCACTAACCCTAACCCATCGCCATCCACCTCGGACGGCTTTACTCCCAGGTGGGGGCATGAGGCTCCCTGCAGAAGCGCTCTGGTTGCTGCCAGACCCCCATGTCGCCGTTGGTCTTTCCCAGTCATTACCCACCTATCCTACCTGCCATATCATATAAGGTTTTGGAGCCAGAGCCCAGACCTGAGTCCAACTGAAAATCTGTGGGTTGACCTGAAGAGGGCTGTATACAGGAGATGCCCTCACAGTCTGACAGATTTGAAGAACTTTTGCAAGAAAGTGTGGGCAAAGACAGCCAAGTCAAAGTGTGCCATGCTGATAGACTCCTGCCCAACATAAGTTAATACTAAAAATGTGTTTTTGCTTGCATTCAAATAGATGAATGAAATACTACAGAACTAGTATATTTGTATTTGACATGTGAATTCAGAATCAGTAAAATACTGTTGCCTTGGGATGTGGTACCGGGACTCCAATATTTTTCATCAAGTCCTGAAAGCCCTCATTCTCCACCACACAGTATAGTCTTAAGTCTTTGACAATGAACTGGGTTATTGAAGCCGTTATTACTTTGGCTCTAGCCAAGTTGTGGTCGAGTTTTGGCTGGAAGAAGTCCTGTTTTTCTGTGATTTTGTCCTGCTATGTCGTTGGGCTAGTGGTGCTAGCATCCTCATCAACACTTTCACCATGTCATCTCACTGAATGAGTGGTGAGGTTTGTTGTAATACCGGTGTACTTGAATGCAACTTTGCATTCTTTCCAAACAGCAACGGTTTTGTCTAGTTTTCTGTTCTTCGTATAAAAACCAAACTTGACTGTGACGAGACGTGACTGACGAATATCGTGACAGTTAATCAGAGAGAGGGAGAGAGGGAGAGAGGGAGGAGGAACAGCAGCGCACATCAGCAACACCAAATCGATTGACAGCTATTTAATCGGGCCATCGGCCGGTTTATGCTACAAATAGACCGATTCAGGGGTCCATGTACACATCGTTTAAGTCAAAACCGGACTTCCGATTCAAATCGGTTATTTTTTACACCCCTAATATTTATGCAACCACATTATTTGAGAGGCCGCCACAATTATGATTTGGCAAAATCACAACTGACCCCTCATATCCTGGACATCACCTCTTCCAGTCACTCCCGTCTGGTAGAAGACTTAGGTCCATTAAAACCAGCACAACACGGCATGGAAACAGCTTCTTCCGACAGCTGTAGCTCCTCAACAACAGCGGACACCTCACAACTGTAGTCCATAAACTAACCTACAACTGAACTGAGCTTTAGTTTTATATTCTCTATTCTTACTGTTTATTGTGCTGTTACATGTCATACATGGGTCACTCTCACCAACTCAAAGTCCTTGTATGTGTACATGTTTGGTGAATAAAGTGATTCTGATTCTGCTGCTGTATTGTTTTTCTGTAGTCTGAGGGTGTGTCTGGTGGATATTTATCACAGACTATGTGCACAGAAACTAAATGTGGGCCAGTACTGTAAGGGTATTGTAATACTGTAATACTGGTGATCACACTTGGATTCCTCACTCTGAGCCTGAGAGCAAACAACCGAGTATAGAAAGGAAACAGTTCAAGAACAAGTTCAAAAGTTGACCATCAGCTGGAAAATTGATGCTGACAGTTTTCTGAGATTCTCGAGGGCCGGTACTCCAACATTATCAAAACAAAGGTTCAACAATCAACAGTGAAACACTCACCAAAGAAGCCTAAAATTCAAACAGAATACAGAGACTATCTGAGGGTGTTGTGTTGGTTTTGAGATGTTAAAGCTCCTCTCTGTAGTCCTGTGCAGAACTAATTTCTGCAGATTTTAATACACACTTACTGTTTTTTTACTGAAACCCTGTGAGAAAATTATAGCACATGGAATATTGCATATGTTCCAAATTCAGAAAGGAAATGGAATTCATGAAACATATGTAATTAAACTTATATATTATTTTTTTAAGTACACTTTCAGGTTAATTTCAATGTCAGACTGGTTGGTGTTTACAGAACACTCACCACACTGTAGATCTGAGGTTTCTTGCGCTTGGCTAGATCAATGATGTTGACTCCATTATAGTAGAGGTTCTCCATACATCCATGGAAGTTTTTCCGCAGAAACGTTCCTGGCTTTCCAGGCAGAGGGATTCCTCCAAAGCTGAGCTTTGTGAAACCAACAGAGTAAAGAGCTTTCAGAATGCTGGAAGATTTTCTGTGGTCTTTGTGTTATCTCTAATAAATAACATTTGCAGCTGTTTTATCAGATATTACAAGTCCATTATATCGCCCCCTACACTTCCTGTAGAGTATTACGGTCTGTCAGAATGACTGTGTGGATCATATGAACATTATAGACCATTATACAGTACTTTTATTATCAAACAATACAGGTCATATCGCCCCCTACACTTCCTGTAGAGCATTACAATCTGTCAGAATGAATGTGTGGATCATATGACCATTATAGACCATTATAGAGCACTTTTTACATAAACAATAGAAGTCATAAAGCCCCCTACACATCCTGTAAAGCATTACATTTACTGTATTTATGTTTGTAAATTTATGTAATTAATTAAAATCTGTATCGACTCATCTTTGCAGATCTGTTAATATTATTTTTTTTTCTAAAGGCATGAACACACTCACCTCATAATCAACCTCCAGCGAGTCCCCCTGTCCTGCTGTCCGAACGTGTCGGGTCAGTCTGTCCACTGTGAAGTTAATCTGCTTATTAAAGCGCTCAATCAGGACTGAGTGCCAGTGCTGGTCATCCAACAGACTGCCCAGGGACACAGACACATGACCACTACTGGGGTGCAATTTAGCATCATCTAGAAAGAGAGAGAGAGAGAGAGAGAGAGAGAGAGAGAGAGAGAGAGAGAGAGAGAGAAAGGAGGAAGGAAGGAGGGAAGAAGAGAGAGAAAGATGTAAAACACAATTCATTTGTCTGTCTGTCTATATTTCTGTCTGTCTGTCTGTCTATATTTCTCTCTCTCTCTCTCTCTCTCTCTCTCTCTCTCTGTGTGTGTCTTGTTCAGATCATAATTAATGCTGGAGGGTCTCTGATTAGACCCCACTTGTGAGTATCATTAATTACAAACTTTAACAGTGAAAAATAAAACTGAATAAAACCACTTCAGACAGCAGCAGCTCACAGTGAGCCCTAAACCACATCTACTCATCTGTGAGACCTTCATTAAGATCTGGATGAGCTTTGAGTGGCTTCACAGAAGTTTTTGTGATGAACAACTGGGCTATTTAGGTGACTATTTAGTTCTGTTTGTTAGCAATGTTAGCGTCACCAATCATTACTTTAAACTCGCTGAATGTTTACTTGCTGGTAAGTGGCACCGACTGGATTCTGACTCCAGGATACCTTATTCACTATCTGTCCACTATGTGTAATCACTCCACTCAGCTACTTGAAGTTGAGAAAGATATACACACAGCTTGTCTTGTCCTTTCTGCCAATAGAATAGGACTAAACATAAACTTATTGGCAACATGTCTAATGCCAGGTGTGGGTGAGAGGGGGGCATTGAGCTGTGGAGCTGTGTTCTCTGGTCCATCCAGTACTTTAGGGATGAGTTGGTGGTGCTGATCATCCAACATCCTGAAGCTCTTGTGGCTGAATCCAATCAAATCCTCACAGCAATGCTCCAACATCAATCAGAAACTGGACAGTAGCAAGCAGGACGTACACTTTTCAATACATAATGATCTTTTGATCTTTGATCAGATCTTTTGTTTTGGTCTTCAAGATTGTATTCATCCACCTTGTTGCTGCTCATCCTCTATTACTGGTTCTTTCATGTGTACAAAAAAGAGGTCGTCAGTTTGGTTATCTGAGCTTCTAGTGAGAGCTGAGACTGAGACTGTTTGCTATCCAAGAGTCTCAGATGTCTAACACCAAAGGCATAAATATTTGAGACTTGTGTGGCTTTTGCTCAGAGTCCTGTACTCACCCAGGTTGATGTGTAGAGCCAGGCTGCCCCTGTGCAGCTCCAGAGTGATATAATCTCCCCGCTGACCCTCACCGTGGACCAAAACCCCGTCTGCCCTCTGGCTCTTAAACTGCAGGGAGATAACGTCCTTCACCGTGCTCATGGACTTCTGATTAAACCGGTACAGCAAAGAGCTCCGGCCATCAAAATCAGCCACATCCGACTCTGAGAAACAACAAAGAGCACAGCACACTTACACACTTCACTTTGCTCAACTGTTGCTCTTTGAAATCTCAGGAGAAATAGCATGAGATGGAAAGGAGACGTGAGATACTTCCAGCCCTTATATGCAGAATTATTGTCATTCACAGCAAATGTCCCACAGGAGACATGATTATCATGACAGGAACAGAACTACAGGATCAACACAGGAATATGACATCAGGGCTAAAGCAGGAACAAAGACTGCAGGACTACAGGACTACAGCTATAACAGGACTGGATAATTGCTGCAGGAACGCGATTACATAATTAAAGCACAAATGGGACTATAGGACAAAAATGAGAATAGAACGGCTACAGGGCTACAACATAAGCAAGACCACAAGACTACAGCATTAACAGGACTAAAAGATAAAGCAGGAACAAGACAGCAGGATTACAGCTGGAAAAGTACAACAGTATTACAGCTACATCAGGAACAGGACAACAGCAGGAACTAAACCGGAACAAGACAACAGTACTACTAAGATGGGACTTCAACAGGAACAGGCCTATAGGACTACAGGACTAAAGCATGGACAGGCCTACAGGACTACAGAAATGAACATGACTACAGGACTAAAGCAGGGATATATCTACAGAACTACAGAAATGAACATGACTACAGGACTAAATCAGGGACAGGCCTACAGGACTAAAGAAGTGAAAATGAATACAGGACTAAAGCAGGGACAGGCCTACAGGACTACAGAAATGAACATGACTACAGAACTAAAGCAGGGATAGATCTACAGGAATACAGAAATGAACATGACTACAGAACTAAAGCAGGGATAGATCTACAGGAATACAGAAATGAACATGACTACAGGACTAAAGCAGGGATAGATCTACAGGAATACAGAAATGAACATGACTACAGGACTAAAGCAGGGACAGTCCTACAGAACTAAAGAAATGAACATGACTACAGGACTAAATCAGGGACAGGCCTACAAGACTAAAGAAATGAAAATGAATACAGGACTAAAGCAGGGACAAGCCTACAGGAATACAGAAATGAACATGACTACAGGACTAAAGCAGGGACAGTCCTACAGAACTAAAGAAATGAACATGACTACAGGACTAAATCAGGGACAGGCCTACAAGACTAAAGAAATGAAAATGAATACAGGACTAAAGCAGGGACAGGCCTACAGGACTACAGAAATTAACATGACTACAGGACTAAAGCAGGGACAGGCCTACAGGACTACAGAAATGAACATGACTACAGGACTAAAGCAGGGACAGATCTACAGGACTACAGAAATGAACATGACTACAGGACTAAAGCAGGGACAGACCTACAGGACTACAGAAATGAACATGACTACAGGACTAAAACAGGGATAGATCTACAGGACTACAGAAATGAACATGACTACAGGACTAAAGCAGGGATAGATCTACAGGAATACAGAAATGAACATGACTACAGGGCTAAAGCAGGGACAGTCCTACAGAACTACAGAAATGAACATGACTACAGGGCTAAAGCAGGGACAGTCCTACAGAACTACAGAAATGAACATGACTACAGGACTAAATCAGGGACAGGCCTACAGGACTAAAGAAATGAAAATGAATAAAGGACTAAAGCAGGGACAGGCCTACAGAAATTAACATGACTACAGGACTAAAGCAGGGACAGACCTACAGGACTACAGAAATGAAAATGACTACAGGACTAAAGCAGGGACAGGCCTACAGGACTACAGAAATGAACAGGACTACAGGACTAAAGCAGGGACAGGCCTACAGAACTACAGAAATTAACATGACTACAGGACTAAAGCAGGGACAGGCCTACAGGACTACAGAAATGAACATGACTACAGGACTAAAGCAGGGACAGGCCTACAGGACTACAGAAATGAACAGGCCTACAGGACTACAGAAATGAACATGACTACAGGACTAAAGTAGGACCATGGCTAACATTACAGTAGGTACACAGTTACAGGACTACAACAGGAACAGGACTACAGGATTAGAGCAGGTACAGGATAATAGCAGGAATAACAGGAAAAGACAACAGTTCTACTAAATGACAGGACTAAAAGCGGTACATGACTACATGATTACAGCAAGAACAGGACTACAGCAAAAACAGGACTACAGGATTACAGCAAGAACAGGACTACAGCAAAAACAGGACTACAGCAAAAACAGGACTACAGGATTACAGCAAGAACAGGACTAAAGGATTACAGCAGGAACATGGCTAACATTACAGTAGGTATACTGTTACAGGACTACAACAGGAACATGCCTACGGGACTACAAAAGTAAACAGGACTACAGCATTAGAGCAGAAACAACAGGAAAAAAACAACAGTTCTACTAAATGACAGGACTAAAACTGGTACAGGACTACAGGATTACAGCAAGTACAGGACTACAATTGGAACAAGCATACTAGATTACAGAGACTATAGCAAGAACAGCATGACAGGACTACAGCAGGAACAGGACTAAAGCAGGAATGGGGCTTCAGCAGGATTAGGACATGAGTACAACATAACTAGTGGAATACAGCAGGAATGTAAGGACTTGTAGGACTTAAATATTACAGGGCTACAGAAGTAGCAGGACTGAATTAAGAAGAGGAGTACAGGACCTACAACAGGAACAGCACAACAAGACTACAGGCCCAGAACTACAACAGAACTTCAGGACAGAAAACATCCTTTTGCTGTGAGGTACATGTTTTTCCAAGTACAACACTGGACGTGTAATGGAAAAGCATTCCTAAGCCTGTCTCTGTTGGTCTCACTCTGTATGGGAGTGATATCTATGAGGGGTATTTATGGATACTCCACATTATGTGTAATTCCAATTTTTGTGAAGGTGCCAGGTCAGCAGAGAAAAAGGACAATCTGTCACTTCCAGTGTTGCCACTCCAGAAGTGCCCTCAGAATTCAATCAGTGCCCACTTTAACTCCCAAAACACACACAAACAAACACACACACTTGCATGCAAGCACCGCAGCAAGGTCGGCCTTGACAGACTCACTGAAAATAGACTTCAGTCAGGCCACGTCAGCCTCTGATAAATGTTCTTAGTGGCATAAATAGGGCGGTGCACTATTGTCACTTATTAAAACCCCACAAGGTGACAAGCTCTGGAAGGGTCTTAGCTCACCATTTGTCAACGCTCTCACAATAGGCCCTAATTCGCAATAAAGAGCAAGACAGCTTTAAAGCGATGCACTCATTCAGTAGAGTTAGAGCACAATAAAAAAGGTGAAGCCAGCCAGGAGATTGTAAAGCTTCCAGAATATCTGTTCATCTCACTGAAGCCTCCTTCAGCAAGGCAAAGGGGGCGACCTCCACTGCTACCACCTCACTCCATGTTTTCATCATTTTCACCTATCTCTCCAGCTGTTCACCTGCTAGAGGTATGAGTGACAATGTCTAATAACCACCAAAACACTGTCAATGACATGTGTAAACATTAAGAACACGATTAATACTAATAACGATCTGGTGATGAAAGGCAGATTAAATAAACCTCAATCTGTGTTAAAAGGACTGACATTTATGATTACAGGTGTTCATTTCTGATGACTAATATCCATGGCTGTTGGAGTGGAGGCCGGCGCCTGTCCAGCTGTCTCCATTGTTTGTCTGCTGCTGTAGTGACATTAAAGTCCTCAGTTATCTTTATGAACACAGAGCACGGGATGTTAGTTATTTCACCCAATGATCCACTCGTGAGAGTCGTTGTTCCCCTCAAGTATCAAAGGCCTGTGAGGCATCACTGTTCTGCTGTTGGGAGGCTCAATGTACAAGAAGTTTTCAGTCCACCTTCACTACAGCAGCTCTTAAACATACCACAAAGTTAGTGGTGTCTGAGATGCTGCCTCCACCATGCTTCACATGGACTATTATCATGTCCTTTTGGACATCAGTCTTTTGTCCGTGATGATGGTTATACACTCCCTACTAGCAAACCCTGTCATGTAGCATCTGTTATGTCCTGAGACCAGTGATGTTCATTCCAAACCAGGGGTGGTCCTAATATTCTGATATGTCTGTCATAGATGTAGACCATAGAGTTAGAAACGGAGAGCGAGCACTCCCTATCATTTGTGTTTTCTGACATGATGTCATGGGAAATGTCAGGAAAGCACATGCATATCAATGGGAAAACATGTCATTGTTAAAACATGATCTGTCTAAAACTCTGCAAACTGGTGTAAAAACATGTCAGCTATATGAAATGAGTACAATAAAACCGGGATAAAGCAGTGGAAAGCCAGAAATCAGCAGCAAAGCTGAAGTTATGGAGACTGTACAATGAGCAGACTGATTGAATGATTGTCAACATGTAGACTCTATGGCGTTTTTTTAACCAATATTACAGGCCTGTAAGTCATGATTGAATCGTATTGATAGAATAAGACTAGTGTAAAACATACTAAAACAATATTCTGCAGGATCCAGACTAGAAGCAGGTGATGCATAGGTCATGAAAATCCATGAAAGGGTGCCTCGTAGTCGTACAGTCATACATCAACACTGTTCTGCCGACCAAGTTGATAAATTTCCATTTATTGTAAACTCTATAAAAGACTATGTATAGGCCTAATATAAACCTACATAACAGTACTACTAGATGTCTTTGGTCTAACAAATGGAATTGTAAACAAGAACTGTGGTTTGTGCTTTTCTACACAAATGCCAAAAATGGGGTCAAAAATGTCAGCTGGTGATTTTATTTTCTTTCTATAAAGTCAAAACCGTCTACCTGCAGCAAAGTGACTGTTTATTACATAACTTTGGTGATACGTTTTGAATTTTCTTTTCATAAACTTGAACTTTCTTTGCATAAATTGCATTTATTTGTGCAGATGTAACATTCACATGACTCTGGCATGCTGTACTTGTCTTTTTATCTACAACTTGTCTAAAGTATTTGTCTTTAGTTTTGAACCAGTTCTCCTATTTTGATCATGGTGGCGATTCCTCCATGGAATCACACGATCATGTGACCAGTGCACGCTCTCCCTTTTTAACTTTATGATGTAGACACATACATAGTTCCATGTATATACAGTGAGGAAAATAAGTATTTGAACACTCTGCGAATTTGCAAGTTCTCCCACTTAGAAATCATGGAGGGGTCTGAAATTTTCATCTTAGGTGCATGTCTACTGTGAGAGACATAATCTAAAAGAAAAAAATCCAGAAATCATAATGTATGATTTTTTAATCATTTATTTGTGTGTTACTGCTGCAAATACGTTTTTGAACACCTGCCAATTAGCAAACATTCTGACCCTCAAAGACCTGTTACTCCACCTCTAAAAAGTCCAGCTCCACTCCACTTATTATTCTAAATTAAAAGCACCTATTTGAGGTCGATAGCTGCATAAAGACACCTGCCCACCCCACACAATCAGTAAGACTCCCAACTACTAACATGGCTAAGACCAATGAGCTGTCCAAAGACACCAGAGACAAGATTGTAAACCTTCTCAAGGCTGAAAAGGGCTACGGGGCAATTGCAAAGCAGCTTGGTGAAAAAAGATCAACTGTTGGAGCAATTATTAGAAAATGGAAGAAGTTAACATGACTGTCAATCTACCTCTGACTGGGGCTCCATGCAAGATCTCACCTCGTGGTGTATCAATGATCCTAAGAAAGGTGAGGAATCAGCCCAGAACTACACGGGAGGAGCTGGTCAATGACCTGAAGAGAGCTGTCACCACTGTTTCCAAGGTTACTGTGATTAATACACTAAGACATCATGGTTTAAAGTCATGCATGGCAAGGAAGGTTCCCCTGCTTAAATTAGCACATGTCCAGGCCTGTCTTAAGTTTGCCCATGACCATTTAGATGATTCAGAGGAGTCATGAGAGAAAGTGCTGTGGTCACATATGACCAAAATAGAACTTTTTGGTCTTAATTCCAGTCGCCTTGTTTGGAGGATGAAGCATGATGAGTACCATCCCAAAAACACCATCCCTACTGTGAAGCATGGGGGTATAATCATCATGTTTTGGGGTGTTTTTCTGCACATGGGACAGGACGACTGCACTGTATTAAGGAGAGGATGACCGGGGCCATGTATTACGAGATTTTGGAGCATTGAAGATGGGTCATGGCTGGGTCTTCCAACATGACAATGGCCCAAAGCACACAGCCAGGATAACCAAGGAGTGGCTCTGTAAGAACCATATCAAGGCTCTGGAGTGGCCTAGTTGGTCTCCAGACCTAAACCCTATAGAAAATCTTTGGAGGGAGCTCAAACTCCGTGTTTCTCAGCGACAGCCCAGAAACCTGGCTGATCTGGAGAAGATCTGTGTGGAGGAATGGGCCACAATCCCTGCTGCAGTGTGTGCAAACCTGGTGAAAAACTACAGGAAACATTTGACCTCTGTAAAGGCTACTGTACTAAATATTAACATTGATTTTCACAGGTGTTCAAATACTTATTTGCAGCAGTAACACACAAATAAATAATTTAAAAATCATACATTGTGATTTCCGGATTTTTTCTTTTAGATTATGTCTCTCACAGTGAACATGCACCTAAGTTGAAAATTTGAGACCTCTCCATGATTTTTTGAGCATGGCTCAAAATCTTCTCTTTATTAACAAAATTAATTAAATATTAATATAATAATAATAATAATAATAATAATAATAATAATAATAATAATAATAATAATAGTAATAAGGATACTGCATTTTCTACCAAGACCCATCAAGTTTCAAGTTAAAAAACAATGACTTTCTATTTGACCTTGAACACAAATAACCTCATATTAAAACATAAAATGTGTCTATAAAGGATCATGATTTCTAAAAAACAGTCCTGGATATCACAGATGCCATGTGACAGGGACATGATAGTAGTTTACTGGGTGAAGCATGGTGGAGGCAACATCTCAGAAACCACTAAATTTATGGATGCTCTACTGCCACCATAGTGAAGGTGTACTAAGAATGGACTTCTTGTACACTGAGTGCCTCCCAATGACATAACAGTGGTGTCCAATAAGCTACTGATGCCACAGGGAAATGACAACTCTGACAAGTGGTACAGAGCAATTGATGTTCCACATTGGACCAGTTAATGTCTGTAACGAACTCAGGAGAGATCAACACTGAGCACTCTGAACCAAGGGTGGTTACTCCCACTATTAGGTAGGTGGTCATAATATTCCGGCATGACTGTATATATAATTTCATCAGTTAGGCTGGCTATGTTATGCCACTTTCTCTCTCTCTCTCTCTCTCTCTCTCTCTCTCTCTCTCTCTCTCTCTCTCTCTCCCACATCTTCCATTTCGAGTAGGTACATTTCCAGGTTTTTTCTGTAGTATCCTCAAAGCTGGAGCTATCAGAAATGTACAAATACACTTAGCACCTACGCAGCACAGCACTGCACCGTGAAGCCATTATGCATAATGAATGCACTGTTAAAGGGGTAATTATAAGTGTAATTAAAGCCCATTAATTCAAAGCCCGCTCACTTCCTCCACGTCCCCCCCGCTTGGCTCTTTGTGCACGTGCACGTCGATCCGGGAGCGCCTCTCTCGGCCACGTTATCGAGCTCTGAGAGGGAAATAGTGTGTGGTCAGCACTAGCTTATCGTGTTTGATCACGGTGGTAAACCGAGCTGCCCTTCACAGAGGCGCTTTCTCCTCATCCTCACAGGATTAATGTCAGCCAGCCAATAAACACTGAGGAGCGAGGTCAGGGAGAAGAACGTCAACACACACCACCGGTACGGCTCACTTCAGATTGCAGGCAAACAGAAAACTGAGAAACATTAAGAACGTTTAAAACAGCCATGGCCAACATAAGCAGTGTGTCTGATCCACTCTAACACATACTAACACACCACCACCACATCAGTGTCACTGCAGTGCAAAGAATGACCCACTTAAGTGATATTAAAGCTTCCATTGGCTGTAATGTCTGTGTCCATAATAACTGCTGTGCAGGTTTGAACATGTTACATCAGTTCATTTATGACTGCAGTGCAACAAAAAATGGCCGCCATGATCTGCAGAAAGACGAGCAGCATCCAATAATTCATTTGGATATGTGGGCCAAACAAAATGTGAGCTGATACAGTAAGAAAGGTGAAAGTTTCTTAAAAAATAATATTTTCTGGTGACGAGACATGGATTCATCCCTACGAGCCTGCGAGTAAACGACAGAAAGAAAAAGTTGACCATAAGCTGGAAAATTGATGCCGACTTTTTTCTGGGTCCTGAAAGAAGAACATAAGAGGATGGAGATGCTACGTCATGCTGTCACCTGACGTCTTATCCAATCACCAAATGCCACCTGTAACTAAAACCAAGTCAACTCACCTATGTCCCTGCCATTCACAGACCTTCCTTACTCCTCACCATCACTAGTTTAGCTCAGTCTGTTGTCTGGTGATAGGCTACACTTGGATATGCTAGATCCAGTACATTGCCCATTCTGGACTTCCACAGGGGCCAAAGACTCTCTACACCATCGACTGTTCAGCACACCTCAAGCAATTCTTTAAAATATTTTCTTGTCACTCATCAATAAATGTCCTGAGCTCACGTACCCTGAGTCCACCTGGCAGAACATGTTTAATGGGGGATATCAAAGCTTGTTGATAGATGGACAAAGTGTATTGAAAAGCAGGGAAATTATGTTTAAAATAATTTATTGTTCTTTTCTGAAAACTGGTTCAAATCAGCCAGAGTGCTGATCATTTTTGTCTCACCCTCATATACACAAGGTACATGTTACTAATGAAGTGGCCGGTGAGTGTAGAGGCTAATAAAGATATCAGAAGATTGCCAATAAATTTCAGTCCACAGAGGGGGCAAGGGTAGGGTCCACCCTTAAAAAAGACTGAGGGTTTGTTGCGCGATGCTATAGAAGAACCACTTTTGGGTCCCTAAAGAACAATTTCTGTAATAGAGACTGTAATTTAACTTGATGTAAAGGTTCTTTACCAAGTTAAAGGCTCTTCACAGTCACTATCTCAAGTACAGAAATTGTTCTACATGAACCCAAAAGTGGTTCCTCTATGGCACTGCTCATTGAACATTCTGTAGTACCTTATTTTTAAGAGTGTTTCCACTCATCCCTTATCTTTTAGAGGTTCCTCAGATTGTTGAACCAGTTGAAGCCTTAACCCTTATGTAGTCTTAACATTCTGTATACTGCCCTTGTCCTAAGAGTCAAACATGACCCACATTCACTAAAACCCCAAAATAAAGTAGCTTCAAGATTGTATTTAATCAGTAGACACCACTCTTTTTCATTACTACATACATGTCATAGTTGTTTTCTTTACTGAAATAGAGATTTATTATGATCTATTCATCCATCAACCTGCTTGACCGCTTCATTCAGTTCAAGGTCATGGTGAACCCATATACCTCTGCACTGCATGCATTCAACTATTGTAGCTATAGCCAGGACCAGACACCATTGCCAGACCATTGCTGACCAAACACACACACACACACACACACAAACAAGCACAATTTAGAGTACCCATTTCACCTGACCTCAATGTTTTTGGATTGTGGGAGGAAACCAGAGGGAGAACATGGAAACTCCACCCACATGGTGACATTATCCCAAGACCTCAGTACTGAGAGGCAATTGTGCAAAACACCAAGCAACCGTGTTTCCATTATTATTATTATTATTGTTGTTGTTGTTGTTGTTGTTGTGGAGGAGGTGGATGCAGTTTGGCTCAAAATCTTCTCTTTATTAACAAAACTCAAAACTTGTCTACGGAACAAAAGCTTGACTTGGCTGTGACTAAACTGAGACTATACACCTGACCATGAGGACAAACATGACCTGGACGACAAACAATGACGGACGAGGACTGTGACACATGAGGGAACCTTTAAGCAAACATAATGAGAACTGAGATTGGGGAACAGCAGGCGACATGGGACATGGTCATGGGCGAAGACAACAGAGCATAAACAAAGAGCATGTGGACGCAAGACTGAAACCGGGACGAGGCTGTGGTGGGAGGTTTCACAATTATTATTATTATTATTATCAAAAAGGGGTGGAGGAGGTGGATGTAGCATGGCTCAAAATCTTATCTTTAATAACAAAATTAATTAAATATTAATATAATAATATAATGAATAATGAATAATAATAATAAATAATAATAATAATAATAATAATAATAATAATAATAAGGATACTGCATTTTCTACCAAGACCCATCAAGTTTCAAGTTAAAAAACAATGACTTTCTCTAGTGTCAAACACAAGGCTGGTTCGATTTTGACCTTGAACAGAAATAACCTCATATTAAAACATAAAATGTGTCTATAAAGGATCAAATTTGTCCTGTTTTCTTATTTACTTCAAACACACCACAGTCCACTGTCATCTAAACACATTGATGCCAAATGACACCTTTGTTGTCTACAAACTGGGCTTTGTGGGTGTGGAGGCAACCCTGGGAACTGTTGAGATACATCTGCAATAGTTCCTGATACCTCAGATCACACCAGAAGTGCAGATAAACCCCAAAAGCACACACACTGACTGTATTAGGGCAGCGCGCACAACACTACTACAGCTGAGTTTGGAACTGGTCACAGATAGAAACCTGAGAAGCATGGAGACTGCTAAAAAGGTTTGAGGTTGTGATACAAAATCCAGAGCACAGATTTCCAATCAAGTTCAAATCAGATTGAGAATACTGGAGAACATAGCTAGTGTGCTAGATTGCTAATATAGTTCTGTAGATTGCGACCACATGATTGCTTGGTCCAAAGAGGATGTACAGGCATACAGGAATACATCAGGTACACAAAGGAGTCCTGATATCTACAAGCCCAAATCAGAAAGTATCGGCACAGCACAGAAACTGCAGATGCAGTGTTACTTACATTTACTTTGACATCTATGTCACTGCAGACAGTATGAACATAAGATATTTCATGTCTTGTCTGATCAACTTCATTTCATTTTTTCATATTTATCCATTCTGTATTTCTGGCCTGAAATACATTCCAAATAAAGTTGGCACGAGGGCAGTTTAGGGATAGCAATTAGATTAAAAATGTAAAAAATGGTGTATGATTTTGTACAAAAGCAGCATCCATGAAAGGCTGAATCTTTGAGGAGCAAAGATGGACAGACGACCTCCAGTTTGTCAACAGATGTGTGAGAAAATTATTGAAAAAAAGATCAGAAATGATTAGTATTGTTAAATAATTCAAGGAATCTGGAGGAATTTCAGTGCATAAACAGCACTAAGCTAGGTCACTAAGTCTAAGATAAGCACCTGTTATCTCCAATCCCTCAGACGGCACTACATCAAGAACCGACATTCATCATTATCTGATAGAACAACATGAACAAGAGATTACTTTGGCAAACTTTTATAAAGCATCACAAAGTTACATTCAAAAATGCCACTTAAAACTTTACTGTGCACAAAGAGAAGCCTAGAAGGGACCTTGGCTGGATCATCCCACACTCATTATGCTGAACACAATGAACTGTCCAGTAGTGTAAGCATTCCAAGACAACTTGGATATTATACACTGTTCTGCAGTTTATCCATTTCAACACAATCTTTGTCTTGCTGAACTGTCCTATGGTGTAACCATTCCCAAACGAACTTAGACTTGGACATGGTAAACTGTCCTATGGTGTAACCATTCCCAAATAAACATACACTTGGATATAGTGAACTCTCCTATGGTGTAACCATTCCTAGACAACCTTAGATTTGGACATGGTGAACTGTCCTGTTGGATACTTTTTTCTAGACAACCTTTGCTTTGGACAATATACATCATCCTGCTGTTTACTCATCCCTAGACAAACTGTCTTGGACATGGTGAAATGTCCTGCTACATAATAATTTCTAGGCAATCTATCGTGCTGCATAATCATTCCTAAACAAACTTTGAATGGTAATGGTGAATTGTCCTGCTGGGTACCCATTTCTAGACAACCTTTATCTTCAGGCACAGTGTATATACAGTAACAGAAAAACTCCTCTTGTAGTTGGTCACAGTGTTGTAGTAAGTGTTACCTCACTACTTCCGTTACTATGGGCCAAATTGTGAAATATGCTTAAACGACCACACACTGTCCATTTGTTTTTGTCAAATTGTCTTATTTCCATACACTAATCTTTCTAGCACTATAAACCAACACAGTTGGAATTTATAATATCAAGAGGTGGTTCTTCCTACTTGCGATGTTTTCATTTCTTGGCCAACTCCACCAAGTGTAAATAATTGAAATTCATTCAGTTCAATGTCACTGGCCGCCCTACAAAATGTGCCGAGTTGTGCTTTCTCTTATGGATCTTTTCATGTCTGAGCACTTCTGGGGAGATATCTTCTCAACATGTGTGGGACAAGGGACAAGGAATGGTGTTTGAGGGTGTAGAAATTTTAAGAAGGTAAAGTGCTGTAATGCAGCTCTACAAAGCTATTTACAAAATGCTAATAAACACAGGGTGTATGAAAATCTATTAAAAAACTATGTATTCTATGTATAAAAAAGTATGGATTTTTAATGAATAGTTTATGTGGAAAGATTGCATGTATGAAGATGCATGTATGTTATATTATTACTAATATTTAATAAAATGATGAAAATGTCTAAAATGAATGATGTAAGTCACATGGATGTTTTGTGTGTTTAATGTGAGTGTCATTGGCTACAGACACTGAAACACTTCACATTTCTTCTGGTAATTGTGAGACGGTCCCCAACACTGAGGCTGCTGGAGCACAAACACAAAGCTAAGCGGCTGTAATGTCCAAAAACATTGTAACAGTGTCATTAAAAACATCATTGTTCAGTATAAATTATTCTGCCTTTTCACTTATTTTTGGTAGAAAATGTTGTTGCCAAATACTTGATTCATCCCTAATATATATAATATTGGTTTCATGATACTTATTATATCACCACATTCTTACCAACACACAGCTCTATTAAATACTGATCAGAAAAAGAGAAAATGGCAGAAAGCGAGTATACAGACCACTGACAAGAAGCACTGGAGAGCAAGTAGAGAACATTTTGAGAAAAAGACTGAATATCACACTGAACAGAGGTCAGTCTAGCACTGCTGCTGGTTTTAGGCCTGTGTAAAAGGCCAGCTTCTACCCAGGGCATTAACAAGCAGGGCAACCTTTATGAATATTTCAGCTTTGAGGGAGCAGCGCGGGGTGCTGGGCTCTCTTGGGGTAATCAATTGATTTTCTTTGTTTACTTGGTAAATGTCACTCTACGGGCGACTAATGAGATGAAATGAAAAATACTAAAAGCGTATTAAAATGTCAAAATTGAGAGTTTTGTTTCACCTCCTGTGATTTTGCATGACATTAACCAATCAAATTTCAGCCTTTTGTACGACCAGCATGTCTTCTGCTCAAGATGATGTTCTCGTGTAATGAATTCAATTAAAGCACATTTATCAAGTATAGAAAAGTTCTAAAATGTTTTTAAATAATCCTCAGTTATGGGACACACAGTTCAATTTTACATGAAACAAATGCAATATTTTCTGCAACATGGCAAGGCAGGGGGGCACTAACTTTTTCATTATAATATATATATAATGCATGATGACTATCCTGTGACCTGGATGAGGTTTGAGTGGGTTGACAACTTGGTTATTTAGGTGACTATTGAGTTCCAATGTTTATTAGCAATGATAAAAAGAAGTCAAATTTGGAGTCCAAACATGTCCTCATCTGGGAATTTTTAATTAGTGCTGTAAGATCAAGTCCATATGACATATATGATACAGGAGTTATCATGTAATATATATTGTGATTTACACAGCAAAATATTATGACAACTTACCTAAATAAACACCTATGGATCAGTGGTGATCCCCGATTGAACTTGTCCTGTGTTACTTATAGAGGTTAACTGGTCCATTGTGGTGTGTTGATTACTCTGTACCACCTCGTTGGAGTCTCCTCTGGCATCAATGGGGCACCACTGTTATGTCGTTGGAAGGCTCAATGTACAAGTCCATTCTCAGTACAACTTCACTATGGCGGCTCTAGAACATCCTACAAAGTTAGTGATTTCTGAGATACTACCACCACCATGCTTATTGCCTTATTATCAGCCCTTTTGGACATCAGTTAAATCACATCCTTTAACCATGATGATGGTTTTACACTCTGCTACAACTGACTTGTGTGTGCACTTATTTATACATGCAGTAAACCCTGTCACATGGCATCTGTGACATCCTGGGCTTCTTGAGTTCTTTCCAAATCAGGGGTCCTTACAGTATATCTGTTGTAGTGGAAGAGTGTAATGGCTGAAGATTTCACTGGCATCTAGTGGTCTGGGGCATTAACACTACTCAAAATGAGCCACCAGTCACAATTATTAACTATCAAAAAACCATGACTAAGACTCCACTTACTGTAGGTGCAACCGTAGACCTCCACTCGGAGTCCGATCCAGCCTTCGGCGCTCCATTCCTGAGGCAGGAAACGAAGGTAGCGTGTTCTGATGGAGTGGGACAGTTTATGATGGACAACTCCATCAGCATTAGTGTTTCCTGGGAAAATCTGTAAGACAAGAACAAGGAACCTATTTTTGAAACCCCCTCATTTTAAAGTACATGAAACCTGGCACTGGACCTTAAATTCACCCAACCGGAGACTGTATTACTACATTTGGTCAGTTAGAATATTTTAAAAGATCATCTCATAGAAAACAAAATGTTTCTATGCTTTTTTGTGTTGGGATACATTTGGACATTCATTGTTTCTTCTGAAATAAATGCTATTACAAAAGACTTTTAGGATGTTGGATGATCACCACCACCAACTTATCTCAAAAGTACTGGACTGAGCAGAGAACACAGCTCAATGCTGGGGGGGCTTTACACTACTCAAGCCCACACCTCGTACCAACAGGTTCATGTTTAGTCCTAATCTTTTGGCTATATTTCTGTATAGGGACTATTTATAATTCCTTGCATCTGTGATGTCACAGAAACCAATGCATTTGTATATAGCCATCTACTTATTCTTAGCTCCACCCCTTTTGCACTGAAGGGCTTCAGTCTGGACTGCTTCTCAATGAAAGCACAGCCAATTAGAACAGAGCTCATTTATGTCAGTGTTAAAGGCAGAGAAAGTTTAATTGTAAAGATTAATTGAACCTGTTTAGATCAGGTCATTTCATTAGCACTCATGCTAATCTAGTCCAGCATTTCCCAGTGCAGTCCAAGCTTGCAGCACCAATTTACCAGATATTCATTGTTTTTACTTGGTTCAGGAACACTGGGAGCAAAAAAGTGGACCACTAGGCTTCCCTGAGGATTAAATTGGAACTAGCGAGTCTATTAGCATGACAGAAAGTGTCTATCTTCAGTGTACTCAACAGCTAATCTAAATATAGAGCTTATCTAGGTGCTGCGGTGAACACTTCAGCCCCCCCGTGCTAACATTTACCCACAGTACGAGGGAGGCAAAGAGGAAGCTTCAAGCGTCATTGGTTTCTTTAAACTTTGCCCAAAGCTAACGATGCTAACAAGGCCAATGGCACGCTAGCAAACTGAGCCCAGCCTTAACGTAGCTTGGGGACAACCTTCAAGCTACGCAGCATTAAGCAGAGTTAGGAAGACCAGAGGGCACACTTTACAGCTCGGAAAAACGTTCCGCCGCTTTTTTTAGTCCCAGTCCAATTAAAAGCTCAACATCTTCAAAGAGATTTCCATAAAACACACGCCGCTGGAGCAATTAGCGCATCTTCTTCTCCAGCAGAGATGCAGATGAAAGTGTAGAACATGGCCGAGATTAAAAGAGATCTGTGACCACGTCAGGTGAAGCTCATCATTCAGTCCCTCTTTATCTCTGTTTGTCTACGACTTTCATTCAGCTCGCTCTCATTCAGGCTATAATCCGATTATCAGCTTCAGTACAATGGAGCGTGAGGAGCACCTGCAACCTGACTTCATTAGAAAAGGAGGAAACTTACATGTCTGCGACACAATTTCTTCTGAGTGAGTGTGAAGTTAACATGGGCATCCTAAGGCTGATATATTCCAAAACCTCTGGAAGAGCCTCCAGTCAACCCACCGGCGTAATACCATGTACAATATAAGGGCTCATGAAGCTGATTTTACGGCTCAAGTGTTGCCCTTTGATGCCTCTGGAAACTTTATTTTCATAACATTTGTTTTTATTTAATACATACAGGACCAGGATCGACATCCCTGGTCTAGTCCTTCATAAAGATGCTTTTGAGTAGTTGGTGGACTACTCTCATTCTAGTACAGCAAAGTATACATAATCATAACAGAATATTATGATATGATTATGGTATGAATTCTACCAGGTACATGTACCAGGTGAAGCATGGTGGAGGCAGCATCTCAAAAACCACTAACTTTGTGGGATGTTCTAGATGAATGGCAAAACACTTCTGAACCACAGGGAACATCTCCAATGAGTGGTACAGAGCACCACAGTGGACTGGTTAACCTCTGTAATGAATATGGAAAGTCAGGGGTCACCACTGAGCAAACACTCCAAGCCAAATATTAATTCTAAAGTGGAGCAAAATCTAAAGAACTTTTCACTAATTTAAAGAACCATTTCAAGAATGCCCACATAGTTTAGGTTCTATGCCAATTAAGTGTTTCTGTAGGATGTCAAATTGAGAACCTTTATTTACAAGAACATGAAATTATCATTATTCTTCAATATGCTGCTCAATCTATAGAATGTAATTTTGTACATTTGTACATAAAGTAACTGGAAGGCATTCTGGATTTAGTGAAAATGAGAGTCTCTCTCTCTCTCTCTCTCTCTCTCTCTCTCTTTCTCTCTCTCTCTCCATCAGTCAGTGCTGTGCAGCAGAGCAGACAGATGACGGTTTTGTGAAATGGCTCGTATTGATTGTGAAGAAGCGGCCGAGACCCGTTTGTTTGTCTCCAAACGTGGAGGCAATGCAACCTCTGGCTCCGGTGACACAGAGGCCACTCCAGATCGATTCCAAAGTTGTCAAAATAAACCCGAGGAAGAAGAAGAAAAAAAAAAGCCTGCAAAGTAATTCAGTAATTCAGGTTGTGGTGAGAAGGCGGGCGAGCGAATGAGTTTTCACCTCTCTGGAGAGTGCAGATTGAGGGTCAGGGGTGGCTGAATGTCAGTTCAGATAGATAACCAAGAACCAAGATTCACATGAAAGAAATTCAACACTGCATTCCTGGACTGGACTCTCTTTGTAATCCATATAGTTACACTATGGAGTAGTGATAGCCATATTTAGTCCTTTTAACAATCACAAACCTTCACAAACCACAAACCAAACCATATATATATATTTTTTATTTTGCATATTTTCCCGCCAAATGATGCAATAATTCCGGACATTCCATTGGTGGAATAGTGGCTGTGAAATGTATGGAATGAGAATGCGAACAACGGTCTCTCACCTGAGGTGATCCTGACTGCTCACCTCACCTTACATGTATCTCATAAATATTCAATCTAGGAACCACTGAATGAGTCAAACAGTGTCATCTCACATTAGTTAAGCTTTAGAAATAAAACCACATACAAGTTCAAAAACCTGTAATGAGCAGTGTGTAGCCAACACCCCTGTTTATTCAGTTCTGAGCTCAAAAGTCTTGACTAGAAATGTATAGAGTGTTTGTTCCCAATATATCAGCACATCTGATAACAGGTTTTTGGAAAGTCCAAGTTTAGACCAGATTTAATCAAAATATAGATTATGACACTCTTACTGTTTTGACACTGTTGTTGCTGGGTTTGTGCTGAACAAAGGCCTGTGTAACACTGATAAAAAAATTATTTAGATGGGTGTAATTTGTAAAAACGTCAAGGCATGTCAGACTACATAAGAGTGTCTGAAATACTCTCAGACTCCAGAGGGTTAATCATCTACTTGGTGTGAGTAGATGATTTTCTACTCCACACAATACATGTGAGAGCATTTTTTAAGATAAAAGAAACAAAAATATGTAATTAATCTACTTACTTTAATCTACAGTACTTTACTGTCCACTTCCTGTTTAGCATATATATAAAAGTGGCACTAAACACTAGGAGGCACCTGTGAGTAAGTCCTGTTTGAATGGGAGTGAATTGAGCTAAACGGCTAAAAGCATTAATTACATGTTTCCTAGTTTTTAATGCACAATATTTAATCCATTTGAGAAAGTTTACAAATATATAACATAAAATGATCTATGACAACTAGCCAGGATAGCTGTGTTTTTCTAATCCGGTCTAGTTTTATGCAGTAAAAAAATAGCATTTTGGCTACTGAGTGATGAGTTGTTAGCAAGCGAATAAGTTCATTGTCTGAGCAGAGCTAAGCGGCTGTTTTAAAGTCTTAAATCTGGTGTAAAAGATGTGCAAAAATATAAATATGGTGCTGATGTGTTTAATGTAGTTCTGCTTTGTGAAAAACACCACATCAGTTTATATTAAGAAGCTTTAATGTCATAAAGCTCCATAAGAGCCCATTCATGTTGGACTTCCTCAGGAGCGCCCTCTAGCATCTGATTAAGCAGCAGGGTTGCCAGGTCCAACAATAATATCCAGCCCAAAGTCAGTCTAAAACCCGCCCTTCGGAAGCTTAAACTAGCCCAAAATATATGTCTGTCACATGTTTGAAACAAATGGCAAAACAACTGAGTGTACAGTCCATCAAACCTTTTTCTTTTTTTCCCCATTTACCTGGCATATTAGCTAATGACTGTTTTCTCTTCACCTTCTGTCTGTCTGTCTCTCTCTCTCTCTCTCTCTCTCTCCTTTTCAGGTTATCTTTCCTTATATATTTATGTTCTCTTTGTTGTTATTGTTGTATTCAAACTTCCTTAGTGTCGACATATACACGTTTGCCCGCCGTGTTGAAGTAATATCCTAGGCAACACCCAGTTTTTTGGCGGCCACTGTAATTTTTAAAAGTAGCCCAAAAAAATGCACCCCGCCACCCTTGAATTTTCACCTGCGACTGGATTTTCAAACAAGCCCAATTTGGCGTGAAAACTGAGAACCTGGCAACTCTGTTAACCAGGAGAACAAGTGTCAGTCCTCCTTAATATACAGCATTTCTGATTAAACCTCACTCCTGCAGTCATTTTAATGCCATCCAGATGCAGGGGTTTCAACATGTAAAATGTTCAAAATCAGACATCCTCCTGACAAACTAATCCAGTCCTAATAGGGCTAATGGTAAAACCCACATGCTGCCACAGATACTCTTCTAGAAGAGTGTCACCACTGTTTTAGCTCAGATTTAGTGTTTCCCACAAGTTGACAGTGAGTTTACAAGCTTTACTACAGTTGTTTTATCTAAAGTGTGTTAAGTGGTCTTAATTGGTCAGTAATGCAAATGCCACTGTACAGCAGTGTTCAGTTCAGAATCTTAAAGTGACATTAGGTAATAATTTTACCTTCAAATAATAACTTCAAAATCATGTTGATGGTACACTGATTCATAATAGTGAGAATGGTGTCTGTCATTGCCACTGTGTGTCCATTGGGGGTTAGCTGTCTTGCTCAAGGACTTCAGACATGTCCTGTTGGTTCAGGTGATTGAACCGATGATGGTCTCGTCACAAGACTGGTTCCTTAACCACAGGCCCACGGCTGCCCCCAAGAACTAACATTTTAAAACACCAAGTCTCACACCAACAACTATGAGTTTTTAGCTCGCTCACTAATCCCAGCATGCAAATCATGTTAGAAGCTGAGAAAAGACAGAAAAAGACATTGGAGGAAGTGAAAAAAGGAAAAAGTGAGAGTGACAGAGCCAGATCTCATACAGTGGTGATTTAGTATTTTCTGTATTTCTACTTTAAACTTCATCAGATTGTCACACAAGTGCTGAAAGTGGACAGGTCCTGGCTTGTTCATGTGAACTTTAACAAACTGCAGATGGGCAGCAATGTTCTTTTTGGAGACTGGCAGCTTTCTCCAACCCTGCCATTCACGCCACTGTTGTTCAGAGTTCTCCTGATGGTGGACTCATGAAGATTCCTTTGTGACTTCACAGATTATTACACACCTTGCTCTAGCCGTGATATTTGTTGGCAACAATGGTCTTGAAATTTGTCCATTTGAAGGGGAGAGTGGGGTAAGTTGAGCCAGTGGGTAAGATGACCCACCCCCTGTATCTTAGAAACCATGCTTGTCTGGTGTCATGTGACAAGTGGTGAGATATTTTTTCTACAAATAAACACATTTTTCTTTGTCAAAGTTCAGTTTTGGCATTTCAGGGCGGCACGGTGGCTTAGTGGTTAGCATGTTCGCCTCTCAGCGCTGGGGTCTTGGGTTCGAGTCCCCATCTGAGCGGAGTTTCCATGTTCTCCCCGTGTCTGCGTGGGTTTCCTCCGGAGACTCCAGTTTCCTCCCACAGTCCAAAAACATGGAGATCAGGTGAATTGGGTAATCTAAATTGTCCGTAGGTACGTACGTGTGTCTGTGTCTGTGTGTCACCCAGCGATGGATTGGCGCCCTGTCCTGGGCTTAGTTGATTAATGTAATGCCCTGCCCTGCGCCCGGTGAGGGGGTGAGGGACTAACCGCGACCCTGATAAGGAATAAGCAGGTGTGATAATGAATGAATGAATGTTTAATGAAAGTTACATGAAGGTGAATTTATTTTAAGGTGTTGTTGTCCATGGTATGTGTTGATGGTTTCTAACCTATAAAACCATGTGAACCATTTTGTTAAAGGTTAGCCTTATTAGCTAAACTGGACAATTTTGTCCAAAATGGCAGCAATGGGGCAAAGTGAGCCAAAGGCTATTGGTTAAATTGAAGTTTACAACCAAATGTGAGATGTACAATTACATTAGCTTGACTGAGAACTTTGAAAGCAGTGACATGACTGCATTATTTCTCAGAAGAATTCATGTCAGATGTGCTGGAAGATGTGATGA
>BRDA01007652.1:7254-24525 GCA_036984385.1 Crenuchus spilurus | reverse complement strand
AAATAGTCTAGAAAATGATGAGAATCATGCAGCTAATCAGTTAGTAAGGAAGTCAAAACACTGGTGGAGCGTCACGTGAACAGACGTTCAGTCTCCCTGCCCACACACACAAACAAATGTGGGCGTGCTTGCTTTCTCTCTCTCTCTCTCTCTCTCTCTCTCTCTCTCTCTCTCTCACACACACACACAAACAAACATACAAAGGCGCGTGTGCTTTCTCTCTCACACACACACACAAACAAACATACAAAGGCGCGTGTGCTTTCTCTCTCTCACACACACAGAGAGTGAGAGAGAGTCGGGCTCTCTCTGCACTAATAATTATTCATTAGGCCATAATTTTAAATATTAGATTTGATTGGCCATGTCGATGGTGGCGTCATCACCCAGAAGCACTTGCGGATTGAAACGGTGTTAAAACAGTTATAAATTGTTCATATCACTTATTTTATGCAGTTGTGTTGTGCTGGCTTAGTGTTTTATTAATGTAGTCATGATCCTGTGTTGGTAGATGTGATTAATTTGCTTATGTGAGTAACTTACCGTCTGTGAGCTGTGCAGTATCACTGATTTCATCAACAGCTTAGAGTGTGTTATATATGTATCTGGTCAACTGTTAAAGTCAACGCTCCGCCCCCAGACTTGGAATATAGTGTGTTCTTGTGTTTTTGGATGTGTTCAGGGCACAAAGAACATTAAAGGTGGCCTGTCAGCAATGTTACTCTATAGGTGCACAAATAATCTGTAGCTGAACACAAAAAGACAATAAAGCTCTCTTGTTTTAAAATTAAGATTTGTCCGCTGTACGATCGTATAAAAGGCCTCTCCAAACCAAGCTCCCGGGCTGAATTTCAACCCCAGTCCGCCCCTGATTGTAGCCCAAACTCTTTAGGTTTTGTAACCTTTTCCACCCTCAAAAGTCTCTTTTGTTTGTGCAATATACACTTCCACAAACATGTTATGAAGATCAGACTGACACTTCTTTAAATAAAAAGGGCAGCTACTCGCACCTGACAGACTGACACCACCTGACATCAAATTAATTCTAAAGGTTCCTGTTCTTTTTCAACTCAAAGACATGAAATGTTTGATCATTTCCTCAATAAGTAAAATACCAAATCTGATATTTTTGTCTAATTTGTTTGATTTGATTCTACTATTACAACTTGTGTGACAATCTGATGAATTTTTATGTCAATTTTATGCAGACATATAGAACATTCTAAAGGGTTCACAATCTTTTAAGTACTATTGTACACAAATAAATTTTGGACTCGTTGGCCAGAGCTACAGTAAAACACATAAGATGCAGGACACATTCTGAGCTTATTAGCTGGCTGAACTGTTTTGTGTTGTGCTTGCTTGATATTTTCCTTAGTTAATTTGTTGAGTTTGGCCATTTGGACAGAAGTGTAATGGCTAACTAGGCATCTTGAGGTGATGTTAGCAAACTTACCAGCCAACACACATGAACACTGGTACTGCTAATCAGTTCTCTTGCATTTGTTGCTGTCTAGTTGTGTTGGATAGCTTGCCACTCAAGATGTACCACAGTGTACAGTGGTGTAAAGTTGAACCTCAGTGGAAGCCCAAGAGGAAAAAAGACAAATTCTCACATAATGTTGATTTAATTGGCTTAGCTAGCTAGCTAGCTAGCTAGAGTGTTCAGTCTACAAATGTCTAGAAAATAACTATAGTAGGCCAGAAGCCCAGATAAGACAATCCCAGCAGGACAATCACTGTTTTGATTATCACAAACCTCCACTTCCAAAAGTAAATTTCTGACTGGTTAAAAATCAGTAGTCCTTTGTGTGCAAAAGACTCAAAGTCTGAATTTAAACTCATGGCTCAATGGAAATCAATAGAAATGTGATAGCCTAAGAATATATAGCAGAGCTGATGTGAGATCAATGTTACAGTAATGACAGTGGTGTTGAACTTGACTCACCCCAACGCTGTCTTCCTGCCTGAACTGTTTCCAGGCTCTTCCTGTATCGCTGTACAGCAGTGAGAAGCTCGACACCCAATCAGAGCTCCCAAAACGGCCCTGTGTTGCCACAGCAGTGACCTCTACCCTCTCGCGGAGGTCAACCTGTAACCAGTGCAGTTGATCTGTCTGCTCCGGTGTCCAGCCTCCACCTCCTAAATCACAGAGGTTAAATATACTGTATATAATATGCCTCAAATGTATTATATATAAATATGTATATCTGATAATAATACTGTCCATATGTGTATATACATTTGCACAAAAACCAACAAGTATACTGAAGTAGCCCTAAAACCAAACACACATGAATGTATTCATTTAATTTATGGTATTGAGGACAACTTTTAAAACAGATTATCAAACTTCAGCTTAAAAATCTTGAAAAAGACTTCATAAGAATTTTCTAACACTCCCTCATTAGCAAAACATAAACTTTTAATTAGACTTGAGAAAACCTTTCAGCATCCATCCAACTTGAAGCACTGCACAGAGGCAAGCCTGCCAGCCATGGCTTTTTAAAGCCCTGTCTGTTCCAACTGCACTTCGTCCAGGAAAGCAAACTAACTGTGGCACTATCTGCTCCAGTCACAGCGCATCCAGTGGGAAACAGACAGCAATGCCAACGCCACTATGAGCACAATGACAAAAACTCTATTAGCTAATATGGAAAACACCACAGGCAGTGCCAGGGCACCCCAGGACTGTTATTAGTTTAGTATGATAAAACATGAAGAAGTGGTTTTGTGAAGGTTAAAGAACTGGCTAAATTGGTTTTTGTAGGTGTAGTGCATGAGTTTCTGTAGGATTAACAGGTGTTTCTGTAGGATTAACAGGTGAGTTTCTGTAGGATTAACAGGTGAGTTTCTGTAGGATTAGCAGGTGAGTTTCTGTAGAATTAACAGGTGAGTTTCTGTAGGATTAACAGGTGAGTTTCTGTAGGATTAGCAGGTGACTTTCTGTAGGATTAACAGGTGAGTTTCTGTAGGATTAACAGGTGAGTTTCTGTAGGATTAACAGGTGAGTTTCTGTAGGATTAGCAGGTGACTTTCTGTAAGATTAACAGGTGAGTTTCTGTAGAATTAACAGGTGAGTTTCTGTAGGATTAACAGGTGAGTTTCTGTAGGATTAGCAGGTGACTTTCTGTAAGATTAACAGGTGAGTTTCTGTAGGATTAGCAGGTGAGTTCCTGTAGGATTAACAGGTGAGTTTCTGTAGGATTAACAGGTGAGTTTCTGTAGGATTAACAGGTGAGTTCTGGTAGGATTAGCAGTTGAGTTTCTGTAGGATTAACAGGTGTTTCTGTAGGATTAACAGGTGAGTTTCTGTAGGATTAACAGGTGAGTTTCTGTAGGATTAGCAGGTGAGTTTCTGTAGGATTAACAGGTGAGTTTCTGTAGGATTAACAGGTGAGTTTCTGTAGGATTAACAGGTGAGTTCTGTAGGATTAGCAGGTGAGTTTCTGTAGGATTAACAGGTGAGTTTCTGTAGAATTAATAGGTGAGTTTCTGTAGGATTAGCAGGTGAGTTTCTGTAGGATTAGCAGATGAGTTTCTGTAGGATTAACAGGTGAGTTTCTGTAGGATTAACAGGTGAGTTTCTGTAGGATTAGCAGATGAGTTTCTGTAGGATTAACAGGTGAGTCTGTAGGATTAACAGGTGAGTTTCTGTAGGATTAGCAGGTGACTTTCTGTAAGATTAACAGGTGAGTCTGTAGGATTAACAGGTTTTTCTGTAGGATTAGCAGATGAGTTTCTGTAGGATTAACAGGTGAGTTCTGTAGGATTAGCAGGTGAGTTTCTGTAGGATTAACAGGTGAGTTTCTGTAGGATTAGCAGATGAGTTTCTGTAGGATTAACAGGTGAATCTGTAGGATTAACAGATTTTCTGTAGGATTAGCAGGTGAGTTCTGTAGGATTAGCAGGTGAGTTTCTGTAGATTTTACAGGTGTGTTTCTGTAGGTTTAGTGAGTGAGTTTCTAGAGGGTATTTCTATAGGTTTACAATTTCATGAAGCAATCAGTCCAGTAACGGTGGTGAACACAATTAGCCTTAGGACTTAACGTTTTCTTTGAGAGCTCCTCACGCTCCATAGGAGAAAACCACTTAATCTTTCAGGCTCCTCTGGTGTAAAACTTTAAAATATGATAAAGACATCAATCATTCTACAGTGGGAAGGTGAAATAGGCTCAGGGAATGGAAAATCACCTTCTGAAGGTGAGTTATTGAGGAAGCTCCAGACCCTGAGGCACTAGTGTATGATACTAACTCACCTTCCCTTCTGTTGAGCTTGGCATAGTAGGGTGACTGCCCATCTGAGGAGACAGAAGAGCTGTGGAAGGCTGTAGCGGGAAGACCTGAAACCAGCGGCCCATTACACTGATCTGTACAGAAAGAGGAAACAACATTAATACACATGCACATAAACTGCATGTCAGAAGTTTGGAAACATCTATAATTAGTTACTATCAGTAATTATTTGGTTTGGCTTTATTTTGCAAACTACAGCAAAATGTACCACATGTCCCTCCATTCATATTTTCATTACTTTCTTCTTTTCTTTAATCGACACAAAAGGGAGGAGTCATATGAAAGCTGAAACTGTCTATTTTAGAATTTGTGCCAGGGTAAGGGTTAGAATTAGGTTTTAAATAAGATTAAGGTTAGGATTAGGGACAGGGTGAGGTTAGGATTAGGTTTTAAAAGAAGATTAAGGTTAGGATTAAGGATTTGAACTGAGAATATGGTTAGGGTTAGGAAGAAGGTGAGGTTAGGATTAAGTTTAGGGTTGGATTAGGGCCTGGGTGAGAGTTAGGATTTGGTCTGGAATTAAGGTTAGGATTAGGACCAGGGTGAGGGTCAGGATTAAGTTTTTAACCTGAAGGGCACCTGTTGTGGCACAAATCAGTTAGATTAACCCAGTGCTGTGCAGCCTGAAATAAATGACTTCTAGGACTACAACTGTTAAGGTTCCAACATTTTAGTGTTCAACAGTAATTTCTAAGCATGTTATTATGTTACAAACCATAAAACACATTTTCTGATCATTTAAAGAGTTCTTCTACAAAATACAGTGTACTTAATTTTTGGCACAGATTCTGAGAGAGAATCCTAAACTAAACAGCAGCTCTGGTGACAGTAGCACCAGTATCGACAGAGGCAACAGTGGACTGTGTTGTGACAATTACAGAAAATCCTTAATTGATGGTAAATATCACAAAGAAAAGGTTCTTTTCTCATATGAGAAAAAGAGAGAGAGAGGCACAGAGACAGATAATTGACAGTGTGTCTTGTTTCTGCGGAGTACTGCTCTGATTTTTCAGCTAATTAACCTTTCAAAGGTCTCCTAAACGAGACTGACATTAAATGGCATAACTTTCAGCCTCGCAAATTGATTCTAAACTTGCAGATGAAGAGATGGAGATGGAAGAGAAATTCAGAGAGAGAGCGAGAGAGAGAGAGAGAGAGAGAGAGAGAGAGTGAGAGTGAGATTAAAGGACCAAGAGAGGTCTTTAGAAGGTGAAGGCCCAGAAGCGAATGCTGCCTCTGACCAGCCGAGCAGTCTAAGACCTCCTGTTCTTCATTCATACAGATAATCAGCTCCATTCTGAGGCAGATGCCCTGTCACTGCCTCCAAAGGTTCCTCTCTAATTAGGCAACACTTTAACCATGAAGGCACCTTGTCGGGCCAGAGTGAGGGATTAAGGACTAAGGTTGAGATGAAGATTAAGGCTAGGATTAAGTTTTAAATTAAAATTAGGACCAGTGTAAAGGTTATAATTTGGATTGAGATTAGGGTTAAGATTATGGTCAGGGTGATGGTTAGGATTAGGTTTGGGATTGAGACTGAGATTTGGTTTAGGATTATGTCCAAGGTGAATGTTAGGATTAGGTTTTAAAATAAAATTAAGGTTAGAATTAGGGCCAATAGGAGGGTTAGGATTAGGATTTGGATTGAGATCAGAGTTAAGTTTAGGGTTGAGGTTAAGTTTAGGTTTATGATTAAGGCTAGCTGTGATGGTTAGGGATAGGTTTTCAGTTAAGATTACAGTTAGGATAAGGACCAGGATGAGGGTTAGGATTAAGTTTTGGGTTGAGATTGAGATTAAGAATAAGATCTACATAATGTAAGTATCATATCAACAATAAAGTTACAGGATAGTTGAATGACTTATTCATTCAGACATGTCACGGCTGCTGGTTTAATGATATATTACTGGTGTTTCTGATAGAAAACTGCTGAAATAGAACTTTCAGAATCTGAGTAAAGCTTTGCTAATCGTTTGCGGAAACAGAGCCAGCGATATTAGCAAAAATCAATAGGGTAGATATCCGTGCGCATCATTAACGGTGGGTCAGGAGGAAACCCACACTGAGCTGTAAGAGAGGAGGAAGCATCCTGCAATATGAGACAGTACGAGATGGAAGTAGAGAGTCATTCAGAAGCTGTTAGATAAACACTCAACATCAGACGGCTAGGCTGCTGAATTTTACAGTGATGGTTTATATCACATTTACATAATTCCCCTCACCTAAGACGGAGTTGATCTGTTGAGAGCCCAAATCTTTAGTTTAGAACTTGAGCTGTGAGGCTAACGTTGCTAATAAACACTAAATCTCAATAGTCACCGAAATGTAAAAATACAGTACCAGTCAAAAGTTTAAACACACATTCTCTCCTACATTGTAAATTAACACTGAAGTCATCCAGATTATGAGTGAACACATAAGGAATCATGTAGTAATTTAAAAGTGTTAAACAAACCAAAATATGTTTTAGATTTTACTTCAAAGTAGACACACAACTGATGTCTCAAACACATTAAGAGGGCAAGAAATACAAATCATTAACTCTTAATGAGGCACAGCTGTTAACTGAAAGCCATTCCAGGTGACTACCTCATAAAGCTGACTGAGAAAATGCCAAGAAAGCTGCCATCTAAACAAGAGGTGCCTACTGTGAAAAATGTAAAGTATAAAACATATTCTGGTTTGTTTAACACTGTTTGTTTACTAAATTATTACATATGTATTTCTTCATAGTTTGGATGACTTTAGTATTAATCTACAATGCAGAACATTTTTAAATCATGAAAAACCACCAAAACATCTCAGAAGCCCCTCAGCCAGGTCTCACATGGTTTAGGAACTCATGTAGCTAACGTGTAAAGTTTTATTCATTTAGCACATCAGCTAGTTCGTGAGACCTTCAATACAGCCTGGATAAGGTTTGAGTGGGTTCAGAGAAGTTTTGATGATATTGTTTTACAAAATCCACCTCTGTGTATCTCCACTCATTGTCCACTGACCATACAGAAGAATTTTGTAGTTCTACAATTACACACTGTAGTCCATCTGTTTCTCTGCATACTTTGTTCACCCTGTTCTTCAGTGATCAGGACCCCACAGAGCAGTAATGTTAAGTTCTGTCATGAGACTCAATGCTATGTCATTCATTCATTCACAAATCTGACCAATCAAAGCCCTCCACCTGCATATATAAATAACCTGCATGCCTGCTCTACTGCTTTCAGTTGTTGATGTCACTCCATCCTCCTTATCACCACCTGTGTGGTCTCATTCCTGTTGTGTGGGTGTTGGCTCCGCCTCCCTCCCTTCTACTACATGGCAGGATCTGCTATGTTCTGATGCTCTGAGAACTGGGCCAAGACGGAGCTTACACCAATTACTTTTAATCTTTATTAATTGCAATCAAATAATTATACAAATCAAATTATGGAATAAAATCTGTAGCATTCATTGTTTTTCTCTTAGAGTCTTCAAAACAGAACAGGTCATGTTTGGGTGTTGGATCATTCTTTGTGACACTGATGTGGTGGTGGTGTGTTAGTGTGTGTTCAAAAGAGCTACTGATGTTCACCTCAGTGTCACTGTTGGAGTGAAAATAGTGACCAACCAGCCAATAGTGTCCAGACTAGAGGACCAACATAAACTGTGCTGAGCTGCTGTCTCTGACTTTACATCTACAAGATGGACCAACAAGGTAGGTGTGTCTAGTAGAGTAAACAGTGAGTGGACACAGTGATTACCATCTACCATCTACCATCTACAGCTCTAACACACCACCACCACGTCAGTGTCACTGCAGTGCCAAGAATGATGCACCTGATCTGTGGGGGTCCTGACTATTGAAGAATAAAGGCTAACAAAGACCAACAGATGGACTACAGTCTGTAAAAAGTGCACCTGTATGGTCAGTGCAGCTAAAATGGACAATGAGTGTAGATAGAAGTAGGTGGTTTTAATGTTATGGCTGTAAATAACCTGCAGTAAAACTTTAACATTAAAAAAGGTTCTTCTCTCTCTGTCTCTGTGTCTCTCTGTCTTTCTCTCTCTCTCTCTCTCTCTCTCTCTCTCTCTCTCTCTCTCTGTCCGTCTCTCTCTCTCTCTCTGTCCGTCTCTCTCTCTCTCTCTCTCTCTCTCTCTCTCTCTCTCTCTCTCTCTCTCTCTCTCTCTCTCTCTCTCTCTCTCTCTCTCTGACTGTGAGTAAGAAGTCAATTGAGCGAGTGATGTTTCTGAAGCTCATAAATATGAATGACTCTGAATGACAAGGAGATGCCGTCCTGTCCCTCCTGCACTCTTCTCCTCCCTCTCTCCACTCTGACAGAAGCAGGAATACAGTGACAGGTGCAGTGAAGGTATGCTAATTTCCTGTGGTGGAAAAGACCAGGTTAAAGCTTGTGACACACCGGCCCAGCTTTCTATGCCAAGCACCAAAAAAACCCACACACTGAGCTACTGCACCCTTCAAAATAAAGACGTCCACCAGGTTTTTAAGAGTAATTTCATAGAACAACCATATATGATCTATTAAAGAACCCTTTCATTGATGTTTGTTATATATAAAATATCAGAGTGTGAAGAACATTTTCACAAAAACAGTTTGTTATATATACTAGAACTGTATTATCAAGCAGAGGGCTATTTATACAACCTGAATGTTGGAGAATTATGGTGTTTGGTTGGACAATGAGGTTTGTTGGAGAATGAAGGTATTTGGTTGGAGAATAGTTAGGTTTGTTTGAGAATGATGGTGTTTGGTTAGAGAGTATTGAGTTTTGTTGGAGAATGATGGTGTTTGGTTGGAGAATGAAGGTATTTGGTTGGAGAATAGTTAGGTTTGTTTGAGAATGATGGTGTTCGGTTAGAGAGTATTGAGTTTTGTTGGAGAATGATGGTGTTTGGTTGGAGAATGATGGTATTTGGTTGGAGAATAGTGAGGTTTGTTGGAGAATGATGGTATTTGGTTGGAGAATAGTTAGGTTTGTTTGAGAATGATGGTGTTCGGTTAGAGAGTATTGAGGTTTGTTGGAGAATGATGGTGTTCAGTTGGAGAATATTGAGGTTTGTTGGAGAATGATGGTATTTGGTTGGAGAATGATGGTATTTGGTTGGAGAATAGTGAGGTTTGTTGAAAAATGATGGTGTTCGGTTGGAGAATATTGAGGTTTGTTGGAGAATGATTGTATTTGGTTGGAGAATGGTGAGGTTTATTGGAGAATGATGGTATTTGATTGGATAATAGTGAGGTTTGTTGGAGAATTATGATGTTCGGTTGGAGAATATTGAGGTTTGTTGGAGAATGAAGGTATTTGGTTGGAGAATAGTGAGGTTTGTTGGAGATTGGTGGTGTTTGGTTGGAGAATATTGATGTTTGTTGGAGAATGATGGTATTTGGTTGGAAAATGGTGAGGTTTATTGGAGAATGATGGTATTTGGTTGGAGAATAGAGAGGTTTGTTGGAGATTGGTGGTGTTTGGTAGATATATTCTATGTAGTGTTGTTTTGTAGAATATGTTCATGTCATGCTTTGGTGTAAATGTAGCATTTTATAAATACTGTATAATTACATCACTATAAAATCACAAATTTAATGACTTATTTGTGTTCGAGTAGCAGTAGTGTCTCCAATAACTGTAGACGTCTAACTTGCTTCTGTGAAACTCTACAACAGACCTGAAAGCCAAAACAACAAACAGGTTCTAAAGTGGAAACACATCAGCAAAGCTGGAAGAAAACAACAGTGAACTGTGCGCCAAGTGCAAAATAACAATGACAGTTTTCTTCCTGGAACACTTTATCAGTTTTGCTGTCGCTTCACAATGAGTAACTGTTTTTTTCTTTCTGTTGTGGTGCTTTGTTATCAGCTTTCATTCTTTCTGTTCCTCTATTGTGCTTCCCTGATTTGTTCGCTGCATTCCAGATTGGCATCTGTGGGCCTCTGTCATTGTCGGCCATCATACATGACTAAACGTTGTGTTTTTCAAGCTGTTTGTAATTGCTTTTATGGCCGTTCTAAACACAAGGCACCCTGGGGATCAGGTTCAAATCCCAGCTGGGTCAAGTGATGTCCAGTTGTATTTATTATAGTTATTTTTTGTTTGACTAGCCTGAAGAATCAGATTTAGCCATGTAACGTAAGCCCAAAGTCAACCCTGTCCAATGGGAAGAGAGCTATGGGAAGTGTTACACAGGCTTTAGTTTAGCACAAACTCAGCAACATTAGTGTCAAAAAAGTAAGAGTGTCATAAATCTATATTTTGATTAAATATGTTCTAAACTTCAACTTTTTTTAGAAATTGCATGAGGTTTTATTTCTAAGGCTTAAACTGAATTTTTATGAAATACATGTGAAAACTCAGGTGAGAGGACTTTTGTTCTGGATCACTTCAGATTAGCGCTCTTTGTTCAGATTCACATTTCACAGCAGTTAATCCATCAATGGAATGTCTGAAATTACCATCAAATTAACATATGAATGACATAATTTGGCGGGAAAATGCTTAGCTGTCTGACTTGCTATGAAAAATGTGTCTCTGCTTATTTAAGCTCATCTCACAAAGATCTAAAATATATTTTTGACTTAAGCTATATACATATTTGAAAAGTAGACCCTTTAAGGGTTCAGGGGCATGTTTCGTTTTGTTGCTAGGATAAAATCTCGCAGAGTTATGTAAGTGTTTTTGCAGAATTTAGTTAATTTGCTGCCTGCGGGAGCACAGACTCCAGAGGGTTAATGGGTTAAATGTTGGTCTCAGTTATGGATGCTCTCCCGGGTCAGTGATGAACCAGCATGCCTTGCTATGTGACTACCGTTACAGGGCAGCCCACCTGGGTCCCAGTAATATCCCATGTACCAACCTAAAAAGAGCCCATGTTCATGTACAACCCAACTAGCCAATGTTCAACCCATGTCAGCCCAACTCAAGTGTGTTGGCTGAGACTGTTTTGTTGAATATGCTCCAATGTTATTGAGATTCCTTAATTTTGGTCTGCCTCATGGCCCAAAAAAATTAAATGTCCACTGAGAGGTCCATCCTGGTCCTTAAGGTCCAGTAGTGTTCCTTAGGGTGCTTTCACACCTACCTTGTTTGGTCTAGACCTTTGGACCAAAGCAGGTGTGAAAGGATCATAGTCCAGACCAAAGGACCAGAATTTGGTCTGACCAAAAGAGGTGGTCTCGGTCCGGATCCACTGAACCATGGTTTGATTTTTTTTTGTTTGTTTTTTTTTTGGTTCAGACTTTTGGATCAATCACAGTAAACTGAGGCAGGCTGTCATCACTCATTAAACAATAGAAGAAGAAAAAATAAAGGTGTACTGCCATCAGAAAAAGTTCTAGAAGCTGGTGCTGCTGACAGTCTGTTTGTTCAAAGGCTTCCCACTGAATTAGATATACAATGAGTTGACAACCGTCAATGTCAGACACATGACCTTCTATAAACCAATCAGAATGAAGCATAGGGAGATTCAGCCACATAGGTGATGATGTAGGTGTGTCATGAAAAGTTCTTTAGGCTGCGATCCCAAATCCAATTTTTGCCCAGTCTAGATTGTATCCAGATTGATTTTCTGGAGAGCCAAAAGACACATGAAATCTGATTCCTGCAAACTGAATCCAAACCACATTTGGAGGTGGTTTGAAATGCGATTACAATCAGGTTTGTACAGATTCATCTCTGGTAGCTCAAATTGGATTTCAAAGTAGCTTTTGCATCACTCAATGCGACAAACAGTGGCGACGTTCAGCATTAGTGCGATAAACTGCAGCGTGAAGCCAACACAAAATGAACCAAATAAATACAATGTAACAAAAATATCAACCCTGGTCTGGTCTTTCAGGGGTGAAAATGACCTTAAATGTTTTGGTTCTCAAACACACAGTATAGATTTTTGTCAAGGTGGTAGTGTTGTAATCTAGTTTCAGGCATTGGACTCTTCTACTTAAACAGAAACAAGTAGTGCAAGCAGTCTGAGCCTTCAGGGTACCATCATAGTGACTGGAGTCGTACTGACCCAGTGACTGTCCACTAGGCTGGACCGTGAGCTAACTGACTTACACCCACACACATACACACACACACACGGCAATAAATAAACACACTCGTATATAAACACAGTAAATCACATCTTGTGCTCCAGCACAACAAATATAAGCAGACATTAATTTGTACAAACACACGCAGATGTATTAACAGACATAAACACACTCACGCAGAACTGTAAACAAGTACACACACACACTGTAAACACACAACCCAGCCAAACACACATGACTCATCTGTTCATGTCTACAAGCTTTTAACCCAATTTGCCACACGAGCGAGTCGGAGAAACGGGCAGAACTGCTAATCGGGCCGACTCTAATCCCACACCGTAATCTCAGACTGTGTTAGGAGTAAATAAACAGTCCAAGTACCACAGCATGACATCGGCCCTTTCTCACTGACCCCAAACAGCCCTTCCAGAGTCCAGAACCTCAACGCCTTAATGCAATCCCTCCCTGCTCTGGAGCAGTGCTAGTCCTAATGCAATCTTTAAGAGGCTTTTTTCACATCTCACTGAGTCAGGAGTCTGCAAGTCCTGAACACGAAGGATGGAGACAGAGAGAGAGAGGGAGAGAGAGAGGGAGAGGGAGGAAGAACCCCGAGGGAAAGAGAAAATAGGATATGACAGGGAAGGACAGAAAGAGAAAGAGAGTCAGAGGCAAATGGACACAAACATTATTGAACTGGTATTTGAGGAGTTCACTGTTTGCTGGGGCTTCTCTGAGAATGGTGAGGTTTGCTGGGATATACTGGTGTTTAGTTGGAAAGTGTTGATGTTTGGTAGAGAATGATGGTGGTGTTTGGTTTGATGTTTGTTCTCAAGAACAGTGATATCCATCCATCTATCCATTATCAACCGCTTTATCCGGGGCCGGGTCGCGGAGGTAGCAGTCTGAGCAGGGAAACCCAAACCTCCCTCTCCCCAGACACCTCAGCCAGCTCCTCGGGTGGAACACCGAGACGTTCCCAGGCCAACGTGTCCTGGGTCTTCCCCGGGGCCTCCTCCCGGGGGGACATGCCTGGAACACCTCCCTAGGGAGGCGTCCAGGGGGCATCCGAAAAAGATGCCTGAGCCACCTCAGCTGGCTCCTCTCGATGTGGAGGAGCAGCGGTTCTACTCCGAGCTCCTCCCGAGTGACCGAGCTTCTCACCCTATCTCTAAGGGAGCGCCCAGCCACTCTGCGGAGGAAACTCATTTCAGCCGCTTGTATCTGCGATCTCGTTCTTTCGGTCATTACCCAAAGCTCATGACCATAGGTGAGGGTAGGAACGTAGATTGACCGGTAAATCGAGAGCTTTGCCTTTTGGCTCAGTTCCTTCTTCAGCACAACGGACCGCTGCAGTGACCGCATTATTGTGGAGGCTGCACCAATCTGTCTGTCAATCTCACGCTCCATTCTTCCCTCACTCGTGAACAAGATCCCGAGATACTTGAACTCCTCCACTTGGAGAGGGCAAGCTACCCTTTTCCGGTCAAGAACCATGGCCTCGGACTTAGAGGTGCTGATTCTCATCCCAGCTGGTTCACACTCAGCTGCAAACCGCCCCAGTGCATGCTGAAGGTCCCGGCTTGAAGATGCCAAAAGGGCAACATCATCTGCAAATAGCAGAGATGAAATCCTATGGTCTCCAAACAGGACTCCCTGTTACAGTGATATTGGTTAGAAAATGATGCTTTGTTTCTGAATGACTGTTATTGGAGAATGTTGGAAAATTAATATTTGCTGGAATACATTGGTGTTTGGTACAAGAATTAAGGTGTCTGTATTGTGAATATTGACATTTTTTCAAAACTTGATATTTGGTTGAGAAGTTACCTTGAAAAGTCTTGATATTCCTTTGGAATGTTGGTGTTATATACAAGAATAACGGTGTTTGAATTGAGAATATTGACATTTGAATTGAGAATATTGGCATTTGATCAATGTTTTTTGGAAAATAATGATGTTGGAGATAGATAAAGTTGGTTGGAAAGTTGATATTTGCTGGAGAATGATAGTGTTTGGAGAATGTTTATGTTTGATTGGAGAATGATGGTGTTGGGATGGAGAAAGTTTATATATAATGGATAATGATGGAGAATGTTGGCGTTTGTTGGAGAAAAACTGATTTTTTAGAGAATTGTGTTTGGTTACAGAGATACTGGACAGCAGAGGCAGAAAGAGAGTGAGCAAGGGCATGATAGAAGTGAGAGAAGAAAGAGAAGAAGACAATGAATCTGAAGTGCTTCTACAAATGGACACAAGAGTCAGGGCTGGAGCGTGACGGTCATTTAAATGCTGCTGTATATTTTCCCAGAAGTCTGTCATGCATCTTTCAGCAGAATGAACAAACTGTCCAGCCGCAGGAGCCGAAAGGCCGCAACCTGAGCTCTTCACACCTGCTCACCTGTGAACGGCAAAGCTCCAGCACAGATGTTCCACTTTTAAGTGTCACACCAGAGCAGAGCTTTTGTATTCAGATTCATGCAGCATCCTCTCTTTCCTGTTTTTAATATGATCGGCCTAGAAGGAGCTTCACTTACAACCTTTGTCCATTGCTGGCGCTGGACAGGCTAATTCAGTGGTCAGGGGTCTCCATAAAACCTGAAGTCGTGCATCACTAGCCTGTTATTAGCCTGCTGTGATGTGCACTGTTGTCACTTTCTTCTTAACGTAGGTCTAAAAGGGTTAAAGGTTGTTATCTCTCAGTGCCTCTGGTCTGAACTCTCCACTTCACACGCTTCCCGAGGTCCATCTGGGCCAAAAGCACCAATGAGGACATCCCACAGTGACCCACTCCTCACAATCTTATGCAAATACATTCAGGCTCGAGCGTGCACTCATCAGCGTGAGACGTGCCATCTTTATTCATGGCGGTGCGTAATTAAAAGGCCTTTTCTGGACCTTCTCTGGAAAGCTAGCAAATTAGCCCTGACCTGATTTCTCCAGTGGTTGCCCATGGCAGCGTGGGCTGATGCAATGTAGAGCAGAAAGAGAAGAAGACTGTTATTTAAACCTGACGCCGTCGTGGAGAGACACTTCTGTCCCAGTGCTCTCACACACACACATCAGAATGCACTAAACATAACCCTGGTCTAGACGTCTGTAGTGGAAACACTGTTTCACACCCACCGAGACAGGCTCTACTTCACACATGGTGCTCAGGCAACAAAGCCTACAGAACAGTATTTACAACCACCTGACAAAACATGGAGAAATATCTGAACTATGTCCTGAACGTGTTGTTACAGTAACATCTCGTGATCATCTACTCATTAGGCATCTTCTGCTGGAACTGATGGAACAAAGCTGTACAGTAGAACACAATCAAAATACATTAGCTTGAGTTTTTTATCTCAGGATCTCAATGATTTTGGGGTGTTTTGTGAGAAATGTTGATCTGGTGTTTCGGACATTGATAATGTTTGGAAAGGAATAATGGTGGTGAGAGTTGTTTAGAGAGTGTTTGGTGGTCTTTGGTGGAGAATGGTGGTGTTTGGTTAGAGAATAATGATGCATGTTACAGAATATTGGTATTTGAGTGGAATGTTTTGTTTTGGAATGGGTAAGTATGGCTGGAGAATGTTGGTGTATTTGGAGAATAATGTTGGCGGTCTTTGCTGGAGAATGTTGGTGTTTTTTTACAGAATAATTCTGCAAGAAGGACAATATTGGTATTTGGGGAATGATGTTTGATGTATAATGCTGTTGTTTAGGTGTTAATCATTTGGTGGGAGGTTTTTTGGGGGAAATTATGGTCTTAGGGTCAGAGTTTGGAAAGGAATAATGGTGGTGATCTGAGAACATTGTCATTTGTTTAGAGAGTGTTTTGGGATTTTGTTTTTAGTTGAAGAGTTTTGGTGTTTGGTTGTAGAAGGTTGGTGTTTGATGGAAAATGCTGTATGATAACAATAGTGCTTGATGGAGAATAATGTTGGGCTGCTGGAGAACATTTGCTTTTGGTTGGAGAATGGTGATGTTTGGCGTATAGTTAATCTTGGGAACAATGGTATTTGCTTAGAGAAGGGTGTTTTGTTTTGGAATAGAACATTTTGTATTTAGAATTTTGGTGTTTTAGTTGGAGAATGATGGTGTTTTATGGAGAATGATGGTATTTAGTGGAGAATGATAGTCTTTGGTGGAGAGTAATGGTTTTTAGTTGAAAATGTTGGGGTTTAGTGAAGAATGTTGGTGTTTGGTGGAGAATGATGGTCTTTAGTGGAGAATGTTGGTATTTGCTGGAGAATAATTCTTCATGATGGACAGTATTGTTATTCAGGGAATGGTGTTTGGTGTATAATGCTGGTGTTTAGGTTTTATCAAGAACAATGAGAGTTGGTTGGAGAATGGTGATGATTTGAAAAGTTGGTGATTGGTTGGATAATGTTGATGCTTGACAACAGAAATGGGATAGTACTACATTTACAAAGACATGACAAAACAATATAAAGGAATTTAAACTACACTGCCTGAGTGGTGTTAAAGCAGTGTCTAGAGATCTGCTCATTGGAAATCTTCTGATGGAACTGAAGGAACAAAACTGTACAAGCAGTAGAACACAGCTAAGTATTAAATCAAAGCATGAATGAATATTTAGTGTGCTTAATGAATAAAAGATAAAAATAGTATCTATTGTGAATGGATTGTAACTAGGTGTGTAACGGATCACAAATGTCACGGATCGGATCATTTTTCGGATCAGCATGAAGAAGAAAGACAAATTTAACTTTGTTTTTCATGTATTAATATTTAAAGAACATTAAGAAAACTAAAAGCATGACACTTTTGCCCATGTCTTAAATGAAAACAACATCCAAGATGTTTAATGTTTAGATAAAATAATCAAAATAAAATAGTCACTACTCATTTGTTAAATTAAAGTGCAATATGAGGCTTGACAACCTTCTGACTTTGAAAAATAGTAAATGAAAAAATAGTCCACATCAAAAAAGGTA
>BRDA01007650.1:37406-50937 GCA_036984385.1 Crenuchus spilurus | reverse complement strand
GTCCAAACTCTTTACAGATGGTTTGTGACCTTTTCCAGCCTGATGAGCATCAACAGCTCTTTTTCTGATCCTCAGAAATCTCCTTTGTTGTGCCATCATACACTTCCACAAACATGTGTTGTGATGTCAGGCTTTGATAGATCCCTCTGGCTGTTTCTCTTCATATGCCTTTAAGAATATGCAAATGAGCCCTGTTGTAATTGGGTGACCTGTGTTGTGCAAAAGTTTAAAAGCAACTTTACTGGAATGACCTGACGGCGGATGCCATCACGTGATCATCAAATGATAGACTCTCTATGGTAATTGGTGGTGGCGCACCCCAGGCTAATTAGGTGACTACTGACTTCTAGTGTTTGTTAGCAACTTTAGCATCGCAGCTCGAGTTCTAAAAAAGCAAAATTTGAACTCTAAACATGTCTCGGCTGATCAAGCAGAGCGAGGGATCCATCCACAGATGGTACCATGACTCCAGTATGACTAGAATATGAGCTGTGTGGTGTTAATGAGACCAGATAAAGTGCTCACCTCACTGTTTCTGCGATTCTGCTGTTAGCCAGTCACAACTTTCTCACAGACCACACAAACAGCTCAGCATCAGCCAAGAGAGAGTCACTTCAAGTCTCACAGCTTCACACCAAACCGGGACACCGAGTTCATGTCTCACTTAATAAAACTTTATGAGGATCTATAGTCGCTTACATTAGCCTACGCATGCACAAGCGCACAGCATAATTCACAGTTATTAAAACGTTATGTGTTGGAAATGAGCTCCGAGGCCATTCGTTTGTCCCAAGAATTGACGAATTATAGCTTTCACAACATAACTGTGTTATAGGGAAAACCAGGCCATAGCAACCAGTGGGCCCACAGATACAGTTCAGACTTTTATTGACTTGTGGAGATTTCTTGGCAATTTGCAGGACTTTTTCTTGACATACCAACATTTTGACAACACTGCAGTGACACTGACGTGGTGGTGGTGGTGTGTTAGTATCCACTGAGTGGACATTTACAATGCAAAAAACTATTTTTAAGAAAATTTAAAAAAACTTTATTTTTTGCCTAAAAAGAAAAAAATATTCTTAACAAGCAAGTTTTGCACAAGAAAAATGAAGAATGACTAACAGATGAACTACAAGGTGGGGAAACAAGGTAGAGTGTACATTGCAAAAAAGCACCTCACAAAAATGAGGAAAAATTCATATAAAATTAGACATAAATCCTTATATTAAGCAAAATAAAAATAAAAAAATCTGCCAATGGGGTAAGTAAATTTTGCTTAGTAAGATTTCTTAAAATAAGCACTTGCAGTGCTTTTTTAAGACAAAAAATCTTGTCAGAGAAAAAAAAAAAAAAAAAAAAAAAAAAAAAAATTTATTGCCTTAATATATGCTCATTTTACTAGCTAAGATTTGTTTTTGTTTTTTTGCAGTGAAACCATAGTCATACCCTAGAACTGGTAAATAAAGCTCAAGATGAGCTGAAATATCTTAAGTAAAAGTTAGATATGTGTTCTTAGAATGAGCTTCACTTTCTTGTGCAAAACTTGCTTGTTAAGAATATTTTTTCTTTTTAGGCAAAAAAATAAGAAAAAATAAAGTTTTTTTTTACTTTCTTAAAAATCGTTTTTTGCAGTGTAAAACTCCACTCAGTGCATACTAACACACCACCATCACGTCAGTGTCACTGCAGTGTTGAGAATGATCCACCAGTATACAGAGAAACAGATGGACTACAGTCTGTAGAACTACAAATACTTTGTTACTGTACTTAAGTAGAAATTTTGGTTATCTGTACTTTACTGGAGTAATTATTTTTGGACGACTTTTTACTTCTACTTACTTACATTTTCATGTAATTATCTGTATTTTTTACTCCTTACATTTTAAAAACAGCCTCGTTATTTCTACATATTTCATTTCAGTTTGTCATCATTTTAAAAACATCCAGATAAACTGCAGCATCCAGAAAGAGTGAATGTGACTGTTTGGATGATAAGTATAAACATACCATTCTGATACCCTATTGGTAAGCCATCCATCACACCTGCACGACACTCTCCAGTAAGCTCAGTACTACACATATATGGTCCACTAATATATAAGAAATGACTAAAATGTTTTCATTTTTAAGGGACATATATGCAGCTGAAAAAGGAAGCCAGTACATCCCAAAAAATGTCAACATCACCATTTTAATATAATATAATAGTCTTAGATCACCTTCTATAAAAGTCTTTTTAAACCCTAGTATCTGTACTTCTGCCTGAGTAATGAATGTCAATACTGTTGACACCTCTGCTCAGTGGAGATAGAAGGAGGTGGTTTTAATGTTATGCTGATTAGTGTAGGAGTTCAGGTGAAAGGCAAGCCTGTGTATTCTTCTGGGGAATTTATCAGTGCGGTCAGTTGGCGTTTGACATCCCCTCAGTGATGGAGAGAGAATCGCTGATAGCTGAGCTTTAATAGAGAAATGCATTAAAGCCCAGATTGGATTAGATGAGCTCTAATCCAATCAAAAGCAGCTCATGAGAGTTTGCTTTGCGTCACCGATTCAACACAATTTCCTGGAGAGTTAAAGCGAAGCAGCATTCGTCTGAGCATGATTAGACATTACACACTGAGAGAGAGAGAGAGAGACAGAGAGAGAGAGAGAGAGAGAGAGAGAGAGAGAGAGAGATACTGAGACGTAGATTCACTAATGAGCCAACACTATACGCTAACTTCAGTGAAAACAGAGATACACAATTTGTCCAAAAGTTTGTGGACACCCCTTCTAATGAATGTATTCAGATACTATAAGTTGGCACAGATGTGCATACACAGCTTCGCCAGTCCTTGTAGTGAAAAACTGCCAATAGAATAAGACTCCCTGAACTTATTGGCACCATGTCTAATACCAGGCACTGGCTAGAGGGATATACAGTCCCCCACCATTGCAGAACTGTGTTCTCAGCTCCATACAGTACTTTTAGGATAAGCTGGAGGACTTGGGGATGAGGTGAGCCTCATTTTTACCAAACCAATAACAGCACGGAGAACCTTGTGTTCACCGACGCACCAGTGCGGAATGGAGAACCTCGCGTTCACCGACGCACCAGTGCGGAATGGAGAACCTCGCGTTCACCGACGCACCAGTGCGGAATGGAGAACCTCGCGTTCACCGACGCACCAGTGCGGAATGGAGAACCTCGCGTTCACCAACGCACCAGTGCGGAATGGAGAACCTCGCGTTCACCGACGCACCAGTGCGGAATGGAGAACCTCGCGTTCACCGACGCACCAGTGCAGAATGGAGAACCTCGCGTTCACCGACGCACCAGTGCGGAATGGAGAACCTCGCGTTCACCGACGCACCAGTGCGGAATGGAGAACCTCGCGTTTACCGAAGCACCAGTGCAGAATGGAGAACCTCGTGTTTACCGAAGCACCAGTGCAGAATGGAGAACTTCGCGTTTACCGAAGCACCAGTGCAGAATGGAGAACCTCGCGTTTACTGAAGCACCAGTGCAGAATGGAGAACCTCGCATTTACTGAAGCACCAGTGCAGAATGGAGAACCTCGCGTTTACTGAAGCACCAGTGCAGAATGGAGAACCTCGTGTTTACTGAAGCACCAGTGCAGAATGGAGAACCTCATGTTTACTGAAGCACCAGTGCAGTGTTTTATTGCTGTCTAATGAAACATGTCATGCATCACATGTGATTTGTATAACATGTTGGTTTGATGTTAATGAGCCAGTGTGAACAGTGTGAACAGTGTGTGAACTGTTGGGGGCGTGTCCGGTTGTAATTTCACTTTCAGAGAAGCTGAAAAAAGACCACACCGCACAAATGATAAAGAACAGAAATGGTAAACGATGTCCACAGATGACCTGAACTTGCTTCATCGCTGAGACTTTGGAAGCTGGAAAGTTTGATGCTGAGTTTGGTAAGTTTGGTACTTTGGTAAATGCTGTAATTCTGTGCCCATTAAGATCATCTTCAGCTCTGCCCATTTCAATCATTTTTAAGAAACATGAACAATTGCAGTGTCCCGCGTTGTATTTTTTTCCCCTTTTTTGACAGTCCCACGGGAATATTACCCACAGTGCAATTGCACTGGTCATTATATCTGCCTCGCCCCTTTTTGATGGTCTTTAATTCAAATCGAATCTCCTGCCTTTTCATAAAGACACAATTACAGCGTGAGCAGAGAGGATCGGGCCCGAGCTAAAAGTAGCAAGTTAATTAAGACTGACCTTTCGGTAACACACCTTTATAGCAGCGTAAAAAAGACCTCATGATTAGTGCTTTTATTCCCTTTCACACATTCAATGACACCCTCTTATCCCTCATGTTTCCCTTTTTGTATCTTTTAACAGACAGAGCAATTATCTGCTCTTCCATTAGGGCCTGGAGAGCAGCCTTCGCTTTAATTCACTCTCCTCTGTCCAAATGCACTTTTACGTACACGCGTTTTGTTCTCGTCAGGGGGGGAAAAAAAGGAGCAGAGAAGAGATGGAGCTGAGAAATCGTCAGCATCTGAAGTGCTATATCTGCCCACCTACTTACTAAAGTACTGGTGCATTAGCTCTATAAGCAGCACTGAGGACAAACCAGAACGTTCTGTCAATTTGTCTTATTCCACTAACTTTTTTTTGAGGGGGGGGGCTCACTTCAGCTCCTCACTCTCATAACTACGGAAGTTATACATAAGTTTCATACACAATAATTCATAGTGGATGTAGATTAAATCAGGGTTTTCTGAGTAATTTGATTTGATATAGTGTTTAATTTATCAGGAATAATGAATCATTTATAGTGGATGCTAGATTAAGATTAGATTAGATTAAGATTAGATTAAGATTAGATTAAGATTAGATTAAGATTAGATTAAGATTCAACTTTTGGCACACAATGGAATTTGACCTTTGCATTTAACCCATCACCTGTGCAGTGACACACACACACACACACACACACACACACACACACACTAGTGAACATACTAGTGAACACACTAGGCTGTGAACATGTGCGCAAAGTTTTGGGCAGCCCTATCCACGGCATCCGGAGAGCAGTTGGGGGTTAGGTGCCTTGCTCAAGGGCAGTTCAGTCATGACCTGCCTAGGGATCAAACTGGCAACCTTCAGGTCACAGATTCACGACTGTGCACTAGTAGATACTGAATAATTCTTAATCAACACTGAATAATTCACAGTGGATTCTGAATAGCTCATAGTGGTTACAGAGCAGATCAAATGCATACCTGTCAAGTCTCCCGTTTTGGCCGGGAAACTACCGTATTTTACCCCTCTTTCCCAGCGTCTTCCCGTATTAGTATTTTCCCGTAAATTTCCCGTATTATACTTAAAAAAAAAATTCCCGTTCCTCTCCAAACTGAAATGTCACTAACCTCGCGAGAACTGCCACCCAGGCTGCTGCAAGTGGCAGTTCTCGCGAGGTTAGAGGGAACAAACCTGGAACAGGGAGAGATGGATGGATGCAAGGAGAGAGAGGGCATTCCTGCCAAAAAAGTAAAGACTTCATGTAAACGTCTAGAGAAATGGGCCATCGAATTTATCTTTCTGAAGAGGAGCAGGATGAGGAGCTATGCATTCTGTAAGGTTTGTAACTGCGATTTTAGTGTCCCTCATGGGGGAAGGACCGATGTCAGCCAGCATGAAAAATCCGCTAAGCACAAGCGCCGGCTAGAAACATGCCCAGGTGATGTTCGCATTTGTGACTAGCAAAACCACAGAGGCAGACCAGGTCATAAATGTGGAGGTAAAGGCAAAGCTGTGTGCCAAAAACAACATTGCCTTCACCTTCTGTGATTGAAATGAATAATGAAAATGTGTAATTTAAATAAAATGTGCTTCACTTAAAGACAATCGATGTGTATATATGCTGAAAATATGTAAAATAAATAAATGTGCTTCAGTTCCCTTTTGTGTTTTTATTTAGGCTGTATTATAAGACTTACATATGTAGGAATGTCCACAGCATTTCAGTGTCAACAAAGGTCGGCCTTTTAGATTCTGATCATCTAATTGTAAGTGGTTCACAGGTTTTGTTTTTTTTGTAAATCTGTCTGAAAATGTAAGGGATACTGAACCTCATTTGGGCTGGTGGGACGGCTCAAAACACGTGGCGAAAAATTTCCCTTATTTTTAAATCCAAAACTTGACAGGTATGCAAATGAGAGATAATTGCCATGGATTTTGAATAATTCATAGAGGGTACTGAATATTTAATTGTAGACATTGACATTGTGCATGCTGAACAATTCTTAATAGGTACAGTGTAACACTGGCCAATTTATGAGGGAACGTGTGTGCAGGATTTATAGAAAACTAAATTCAATAACAAACAAGACAGGAGAACCAACGGAAAATAAACAGAAACAAGCTAAATACAGCCAAGCTAATAATCTTAATTAATCTAAATCTTAACAGAGGGCTGATTAGGCCTCAAACAAGACAGGATAATTTAGCTAAGCAATACAAAGGGCCAACTAGACATCACCCTAGACAGGATAAGTACGATAAAAAAATGCCAACAAGGCCTAGCTAAACAAGCTAAACAACGTAAACAGGAGTACAAGCAGAATGAACAAAAACAGATACGCATCCTTAAACAGGCAGAAGACAGACGGCTGAGTTACCACATGCAGAGCACGACAATATCAAGCAATGTTTACTTCTCCAGGCTTGGCTTAAGTAGTCCTGCAAATCAGCGTCTGAATGGGAGACAGCTGGAGCGGTAAGTCACATGAGCTTGGAGGAGCACAAAGGACTCTGGGAAGTGTAGTTCTGAGATGATGAGAGAGTAGATGTGACAGGCTGGAGGAATGGGGGGGAGTGTGACAAACAGAATAATTCATAGTGGATATTGAATAAGTTTTATTAGTTACTGAATATTTCTTCTCATATTTCTTGATATACTAAAGTAAAATGATGGATTTCTCAAAACTCAAAATAAAACAACAAAAAAATGTATAAAATGTTCCCATTAATGGCAAAAATCCACAACAATAGTGTCAAATTTCAAACTGTGAGATGGCTGCTATAGTTTAGTCCATGTTTATTTATTACTATGTTTCTGGTATACATAATATACTGTGACTATGTAGAAGAGTCCCTCACAGTCTTCAAACACAGACTGAGCATTGTAAAGCTCTTATATTGTGTATAATTGTGTGTCTTTCTAGGTATCAGTGATGGTTTAGTTCTAACAGTGTCTGAACTGAAGAGTAGTTTGGACTCTAATCTGTCTGTACTAGCTGAGATAATTCTCTTAATGTAAACAAAGCACTGTTGTACATCACTCTGGATAAGAGTGTCTGCCAAAAGCCATAAACGTTCTGTAAATGTTTCACACAGTATCAGAAACCACATAATCAATACTACGTATTAGAGACGGCACACAGACTAGGCTTCATTCTCTGAGTGCATAAAGAAGCCCAACTTTTGATCTGCTAATCAACACCAAACACCCTTCTAAGTCCCAAGAGATGAAGGTGTGTTCCTTAGCACCTTAGCCCAGGTTCACCCTCACCTGTCTGGGCTTGTCTGAGGACACTTAGTACCCTCAGCTACCAGCCGTCTGCTCGAAGGAACCTAATTCGTCTCTAAAGTGCAGTAATTAACCCGAGATTCACAGCTGGGGCCCTGTCCACACCACTCCGATACTGTTAGAGATCAGGATTCCCCACAGAAGGACACCAAGCACCCCACCCAGCCAATTATAATTGTTATTATTCTTATCGGCTCATTTTTAATTCCCTCAGAGTGGCGCGCTCTCTTGGTGTTGACAAGCATGGGAATGGCTGTGAGTGAAGTGAAGCAGCAGAGTAAATGACTGTGATTGTCTTGGTCGAGTTAACTTTATGCCTTAAGGCAAGTGATGTACGTGTTGCGTACAGTTCCACAATTAATAAGAGGATTGTTTCTCATTTCAGACAATGCCAGCAGGTGGAAAGCATCTCAGTCCTGCAATTCAGAATCAACAGCAATCTCTTAACTCCAGAACCTTCATACTGTTCACCGTGGAAAACACATTCTAGAACCGCACTTAATAGACTGAATTCTAGGACAGATTGAAAAATCTCAAACAGTCCCTACATTGTACAACAAATCTAGAAAAGAAACAAAAATCAACAAAAGAAATCAACAAAAGAACAGATGAAGGATTATGAAACAGACTGAGGATTTTAGAGCAGCTTGGAAGCTGAAGAACAGTCGATCTAAGAACAATCTGAGGATTCCAGAATATCCTGAGGAATCTAGAACAGCACGACAATTGTAGAGTAGCTTGGTGACTCTAGAGCAGTCTGAGAATCCTAAAACTGTCCGAGAAATCCAGAAAAGCCTAAGCATTCTAGAACTGTCAGTGAATTTAAGAACAGTCCGGACATTCCAAAACAATCTGAGAATTCCAAAAGAGCCTAAGAATTCCAGAACAGCTTGAGGATTCTAGAAATTGTTATAAAACAGCCAGAAATTCTAGAAGAAATGGAGAGTTCCAGGGTAGTCTGGGAATACAACACTTCTTTGGCAGGAGACCTCCAAGGAAACCTGAGAATTTTAATAGAGCCTGAGAATTCTAGTAATTCATAATTCCAGACCTTCAGACCTTCACCGGCCCATCGGAAGGTGTGAGATTATTGTCCTCCATTCATCCTCCAGGTTTATGTGCCCTTGTACCTCCAGTACAGTGGGAGTGGTGGAGGTGGTGAAGAGTGGGGCTTGTGTGAGCCATTAACATGCATGATGGTTTAAAAGTTATAGACTAAGATGTTCTGCAGACATTCAGATGTTCTATCCTCCACATTGTTGGATAGCAAGCATGAAGCTGCTATTTACAGATTTCAGAGAAAGCTATGATATTTACATCTGCTTTTACTTTATTTTTTCTTCCTTTCTCTGGACAAACCCATAAAGCTGCCCGCTGGGTTTTGGTGAGTCCCTTGTCTCGGTGATGATTTGTGGTACATGGGGAAAACATGAAGGACACAGTAAATGTATGAGAAGAGACAGATGCTCATAACTAGACTCAGGAATAGATGGAACAATCAATCTTGTAGAGATGTGAAATGAATGAATGAATCATCCTTGGATTCTAAAGAGCCTTCCATCACAAAACTGCTTGAAACATTCAGTGTTTGTTGTATCACTGATAAAGTTACCAATTATATTTGGACATATTAGTGTTTGTTAGGGCAGAATTGTTACTTAGTGGGTGCTATGTTTTGCTACATCAGTGCTAAGTGGTTGCTACATGGTTGCTACGTGGGTGCTATGTTTTGCTACATGGGTGCTAAGTGGTTGACCTGTGGTTGCTACATGATTGCTAAGTGGTTGCTAGGCTATTGGTAAGAGGTTGTTATGTGGTTACTAAGCAGTTGCTAGGTGGTTGCTACATAGTTGCTAAGTGATTGTGTGATTGCTAAGTGGTTGCTACATAGATGCTAAGTGGTTTTTGCGTGGGTGCTAAGTAGTTGCTGCATGGTTGTTAAGTAGATGCTATGTTTTTGCTACATGAGTGCTAAGTGGTGGCTGCGTGGTTGCTAAGTGGTTGCATGATTGCTAAATTGTCGCTGCATTGTTGCTAAGTAGATACTATGTTTGTGCTAAATGGGTGCTAAGTCATTGCTGTGTTATTGGTAAGTGGTTGCTACATTGTTGCTCAGTGGTTGTTGCATGATTGCTAAATTGTTGCTGCATGGTTGCTAAGTAGATACTATGTTTGTACTAAATGGTTGCTGTGTGGTTGCTACATGGTTGCTAAGTGGGTGCTATGTTTTTGTTACATATTTGCTAAGTAGGTGTTATGTTTTTGCTACATGGTTGCTAAGTGGTTGTGGTGTGGTTGCTACATGATTGCAAAGTGGTTGTTGCGTGGCTGCTAAGTGGTTGCTACATAGATGTTAAGTGGTTGCTGCATGGTTGCTAAGTAGATGGGTGTTGTTTTATACTGTAATTCATTCTTAATGAGAAAAATTCGGAATTTAACTGTTTTTCCAAAAACTGTGTCAGGTCAAACACCTGTATACAAGCACCATTCCGGAGGTGTCCGGAGTGTCAAAGAGTGACAATTAAACACAAACACTGTACATACACAGACAAGCCAAAACATTATGACCAACATGATAATATTGTTAATCTGCCACCAAAACAGTACTGACCTCCCAAAGCAAGTTATCAGGTAGATGTGATGCTGAAGAGGAGCACTCAACAAACATTTCAGAAATGCTCTGACCATAATCATTTGGCTACAAATAAAGTGGTCAATGAGAAGCGATGACCTGGCTAAATGTCCCACTCCTAATCATCTTCATCTTCAGAAACTCTCCTCACCTCTCTGTCTAATAGCTAATGTGTGCTGAGAGTTCTGGTCCTGGACTGGTGGCAGGTGGATGCTGAGCATTGGTGGTGGTTCAGGAGACTCTCTAATGTCTGTCCCAAATGTCAAAAAGCTCTGAGATTGCACAGAAATGGAAAATAAGACAGAGAGACTAAAGGACAGAGAGAGAAAGGCAACTCTGCAAGGTCCTATTCATAAAAACTAATAGCAGCAGAGCTTCATAATGGACCATAATTACCTCCATATGACTGTGTATTTGTGAGGAACTTTATGGCTGAAGTTTGATGAAGACAGGCCTCCTCCTACATAATGTGCACATCCACATATCCCGCAGTGCGTGTATGTGCCTGACACCCAAACCATAATTCCCCTGAGCATCTTAATGCATGTGTCCCCACAGCTTTCCCACAATGCAGCAGAAAATAAACACACTGCAAGCCATTCACATGAGCCGCAGTTATGAAGGAGATGATTATTCAGAGAAAAGGAAATGAGTGACATAACACATGTGCTGGGCATCAAAATGCAGCGCACGCTCTTCCACCTTTACCAGAAGGGCTCACAACTCTTTGGGCACCATATTCAAAGAGGAAATTATGAAAAACTCACTGTTTTAGTGCTTTTATACTTATATTTGGGTACCTGGATGATCTACCAACCCACAGTCTGTTAAATATAACACATTTTTGTGGGTAATAATTTTTTGTGAAAATTAATGTCTTGTTCAGAATTGGGCTTCCAGAAGGGCACCTCAGCAGGCTAAGACGCTGACACTATGACCAGAGGATCTCGAGTTTGAATCCCGGTCATGCTGTTTGCCATCAACAGCTGGGGCCCAAGAGAGCCAAAATTGGCAGTGCTCTCTCTGGACGGGTAGATGGCGCTCTCACTTTCCCTATCACTCTCACATTGCAATGTCCGCTGGCTCAGGCTGCTACTGATTGGTCCATTCGTAGCTGGGAATCCTGCGCTTTCCTCCGAGCGCGTTGGCTCCCCAGTGACTAGTTCATTGTACATTCAGTGTCATTCATTATACAAGATATATATTAATAAATCATATTTCCTCATAATTGGTAAAATGTAACATTAAATAATACATACCCTAAAATTATTATTATTATTATTATTATTATTATTATTATTATTATTATTATATGAATATATGATGATGATTCATTAGAGTCAACCCACATAAAGTCAGACTATTAACCATTTCATGCATGAATGATGAAAGAAAAGAAATCTATCATGATTTCCCTCCAAAATGATTTATCTGCCTTTCAATCTGATTAACATATGTCAGTCATTTTTGTTTACCATGTGTTTTGTTGCGCTCGCAGTTACTAACAGTGGGGCATGACAAGAGAAAGAAGCTGTCATGCAATTCTAACATTAAAACCATTACATATAGAAGATGATGACATTAACTGTCCATCATGCATGAAAGGGTTAAAAAAAACTGTTCAATTGTTTAATTTTATTTCTAGTATTTTGCCAATGTTCCCCTCCAAATGTAGTAGTAGCCAATTAACACATCCCATCCACTAGGGGCTCTACCCATCACTTTGCACTGTCCCTGACTCTACACAGTAAATCAGCCAGTGTTAAATCAACACTATTAGAGTTAAATTAACACTGAGAGTGTTACATTTTGACACCCTCAGTGTTAATTTAACTCTAAAAGTGTTGATTTAACACTAGCACATTTACTGTGTAGGCGGTTGAAGATGAGAACAAGCCTCCTCCGATGCGCGTGATGCAGCCATCACCTCTTTTCCAACTACCGCTGATAACCGTCACCGGAGAGCCAACATGCTCGGAGAAAAGCGACAAGTGAGAGATGTCCATGTACCTGCCCAGTGAGAGCATGACCAGTTTTTGTTCTCTCGGGCCCTTGATGGCAAGTAGCATGACCGGGATTCAAACTCGCAATCTTCTGGTCATAGTGTCAGCGTCTTAGCCCACTGAGCCACTTGCGGCCCACATTCAGTTTCTAACTAAGGTTACCTCAGACACTGGACTTGGCAATAAGTCACCTCAGACTGAGATTGAGACAAGACCGAGTCCAAATAAGGTTGAGACAGATATAAGTGTGAGACCGTATGAGATTCAAATAAAGGCCTGTGATTTTGGAACATTTCCCAAAACTTGTCCTAAATCCCCTTCCGTTTGGCACTGTGGAGCAGCAGTGATGGTTACTCCGACATTCCTCGCGGCTGTGTGTGTTCAGTGTGTGGTTGAGATCATGGCTGAAATATCTCTCCGTCCTTGCCAGCATTCCAGGAAGTGATGTATAAGGGCATTTTGGCATAATTACAACTGAAGTCAACATCCCACACACGTACACTCATTGGCCAGTTCATTAGGTACACATACCTTGTATCTCCACTCATTGTCTATTTTAGCTCCACTGAGCATACAGGTGCACCTTGTAGTTCTACAATTACAGACTGTAGTCCATCTGTTTCTCTGTGTACTTTATTCAGCCTGTTCTTCAATGGTCAGGACCCCCCACAGAGCTGGGGGATCATTCTCAATGATACTGATGTGGTGGTGGTGTGTTAGTATGTGTTAGAGTGATGTTTTTAAACAACTTAGTGATGGAGTGAAAATAGTGCATCAAGCAGTCAACAGCATCAGGACCAGAGGACCAACACAAGCCGTGCTGAGCTGCTGTCTCTGACTTTACATCTACAAGACCAACAAGGTAGGTGTGTCTAATAGAGGTCAGTGAGTGGACACAGTGTTTAACATCTCCAGCAGCTCTAACACACCACCACCACATCAGTGTCACTGAGAATGATCCACCATCTCTGTGATGGTACTGTGGGGGTCCTGACCATTGAAGAACAGGATGAACAGGAGGCTAAGAAAGAAGGTGCCTTGCAGTATCTGACACCAAGACGTTAGAAGCAGATCCTTTAAGTGTTGCAAGTTCAGAAGTGGACATGCTGAGGACTGAACTTGTCGTTCCACTACATCCCACAGATACTCAGAGATCTGAAGAATTTGGAGAATATCTGTTAGTAGATAATGAACACTGCTGTAAGGGCGGGGTTTATAATAAAATGACAGTAGTGGATGTATAAAGGCGGGGTTTATAATAAAGTGACAGTAGTGGATGTATAAGAAATAATATTTGGGGCGGAAATATGTAGGTGATGACAGTGAAATAATATTTGG